>CAKXYN010000777.1:0-17072 GCA_935064755.1 Tragelaphus eurycerus | reverse complement strand
CAATGATCAGATCAGTCGCTCAGTCGTGTCCGACTCTTTGCGACCCCATGAACCGCAGCACGCCAGGCCTCCCTGTCCATCACCAGCTCCCGGAGGTCACTCAGACTCGCATCCATCGAGTCAGTGATGCCATCCAGCCATCTCATCCTCTGTCGTCCCCTTCTCCTCCTGCCCTCAATCCCTCCCAGCATCAGAGTCTTCTCCAATGAGTCAACTCTTCGCATGAGGTGGCCAAAATACTGGAGTTTCAGCTTTAGCATCATTCCTTCTAAAGAAATTCCAGAATTGATCTCCTTCAGAATGGACTGGTTGGATCTTCTTGCAGTCCAAGGGACTCTCAAGAGTCTTCTCCAACACCACAGTTCAAAAGCATTAATTCTTCGGCGCTCAGCCTTCTTCACAGTCCAGCTCTCACATCCATACATGACCACAGGAAAGACCATAGCCTTGACTAGGGCGAACCTTTGTTGGTAAAGTAATGTCTCTGCTTTTGAATATGCTATCTAGGTTGGTCATAACTTTCCTTCCAAGGAGCAAGCGTCTTTTAATTTCATGGCTGCAGTCACCATCTGCAGTGATTTTGGAGCCCAGAAAAACAAAGTCTGACACTGTTTCCACTGTTTCCCCATCTATTTCCCATGCAGTGATGGGACCAGATGCTATGATCTTCGTTTTCTGAATGTTGAGCTTTAAGCCAACGTTTTCACTCTCCACTTTCACTTTCATCAAGAGGCTTTTTAGCCCCTCTTCACTTTCTGCCATAAGAGTAGTGTCATCTGCATATCTGAGGTTATTGATATTTCTCCCGGCAATCTTGATTCCAACTTGTGTTTCTTCCAGTCCAGCATTTCTCATGATGTACTCTGCATATAAGTTAAATAAACATGGTGACAATATGCAGCCTTGACGTACTCCTTTTCCTATTTGGAACCAGTCTGTTGTTCCATGACCAGTTCTAACTGTTGCTTCCTGACCTGCATACAGATTTCTCAAGAGGCAGATCAGGTGGTCTGGTATTCCCATCTCTTTCAGAATTTTCCATAGTTTATTGTGATCCACACAGTCAAAGGCTTTGGCATAGTCAATAAAGCAGAAATAGATGTTTTCTGGAACTCTCTTGCTTTTTCCATGATCCAGCGGATGTTGGCAATTTGATCTCTAGTTCCTCTGCCTTTTCTAAAACCAGCTTGAACATCAGGAAGTTCACGGTTCACATATTGCTGAAACCTGGCTTGGAGAATTTTGAGCATTACTTTACTAGCGTGTGAGATGAGTGCAATTGTTCGGTAGTTTGAGCACTCCTTGGCATTGCCTTTCTTTGGGATTGGGATGAAAACTGACCTTTTCCAATCTTGTGGCCACTGCTGAGTTTTCCAAATTTGCTGGCATATTGAGTGTAGCACTTTCACAGCATCATCATTCAGGACTTGGAATAGCTCCACTGGAATTCCATCACCTCCACTAGCTTTGTTCGTAGTGATGCTTTCTAAGGCCCATTTGACTTCACATTCCAAGATGTCTGGCTCTAGTATCAACTAACACTGGTCAGAATGGCCATGATCAAAAAACCTACAAACAATAAATGCTGGAGAGGGTGTGGAGAAAAGGGAACCCTCTGGCATTGCTGGTGGGAACGTAAATTAATACAACCACTAAGGAGAACAATATGGAGATTCCTTGGGGGTGGGGGGAACTAGGAATAAAACTACCTTATGACTTAAAACTCAACATTCGAAACATCAAGATCATGGCATCCAGTTCCATCACTTCATGGCAAATAGACAAGGGGAAAATGGCAACAGTGACAGACTTCATTTTCTTGGGCTCCAAAATTACTGAAGATGGTGACTGCAGCCACGAAATTAAAAGATGCTTGCTTCTGGCAAGAAAAGCTATGATAAACCTAGATGGTATATTAAGAAGCAGAGACATAATTTTGCTGACAAATATTCTTATAGTCAAAGCTATGCTTTTTCCAGTAGTCATGTACGGATTTGAGAATTGGGCCATAAAAAGGCTGAGCACTGAAGAATTGATTCTTTAGGACTGCAATGCTGGAGAAGACTCTTGAGAATCCGTTGGACAGCAAGAAGATAAAAAAGGATCTCCTTTAGTCTGACTAAAGGATTTCCTTTAGTCAATCCTAAAGGAAATCAATCCTGAATATTCATTGGAAGGACCGATCATGAAGCTGAAGCTCCAGTACTTTGGCCACCTGATGCGAAGAGCTGATTCATTGGAAAAGACCCTGATGGTGGGAAAGATTGTCGGCAGGTGGAGGAGGTAACAGGTTGAGAAGGTTGGATGGCATCATCAACTCAATGGACATGAGTTTGACAAAATTCTGGGAGATAGCAAAGGACAGGAAAACCTGGTATGCTGCAGTCCATGGGGTTGCAAAGAGTCAGACAAGACTTAGCGACTGAACAGCAACAATAATCCAGCAATCGCACTCCTGGGCATATACCATGAAAAAAACATAATTCAATAAGACACATGTACCATAATGTTCATTGCAACACTATTTACAATAGTCAGGCCATGGAAACAATCTAGATGTCCATCAACAGATGAATGGTAAAGAAGTTGCGGTACATATAAACAATGAAATATTCAGTTAAGTTCAGTTCAGTTGCTCAGTTGTATCTGACTCTTTGCGACCCCATGAATCACAGCATGCCAGACCCCCCTGTCCATCACCAACTCAAACTCATGTCCATCGAGTCAGTGCTGCCATCCAGCCATCTCATCCTCTGTTGTCCCCTTTTCCTCCTGCCCCCAATCCCTCCCAGCATCAGAGTCTTCTCCAGTGAGTCAACTCTTCGCATGAGGTGGCCAAAGTACTGGACTTTCAGCTTTAGCATCATTTCTTCCAAAGATATCCCAGGGCTGATCTTTAGAATGGACTGGTTGGATCTCCTTGCAGTCCAAGGGACTCTCAAGAGTCTTCTCCAATACCACAGTTCAAAAGCATCAATTCTTCGGCACTCAGCTTTCTGCACAGTCCAACTCTCACATCCATACATGGCCACTGGAAAAACCATAGCCTTGACTAGACGGACCTTTGTTGGCAAAGTCATGTCTCTGCTTTTCAATATGCTATCTAAGTCGGTCATAACTTTCCTTCCAAGGAGTAAGCGTCTTTTAATTTCATGGCTGCAATCACCATCTGCAGTGATTTTGGAGCCCCTCAAAATGAAGTCTGACCCTGTTTCCCCATCTATTTGCCATGAAGTGATGGGACCAGATGCCATGATCTTCGTTTTCTGAATGTTGAGCTTTAAGCCAACTTTTTCACTTTCCTCTTTCACTTTCATCAAGAAGCTTTTTAGTTCCTCTTCTCAGCCATAAAAGGAAAAATTTTATTTCATTGAAATGAGGTGGATGAATCTGAAGGCTGTTATACAGAGTGCAGTAAATTACAAAGAGAAAAACAAATATTGTATATTAATGCATATATATGGAATCTATAAAAACGGTGTGGATAAACCTATTTGCAGGACAG
This sequence comes from Tragelaphus eurycerus, assembly GCA_935064755.1. Taxonomy (NCBI): domain Eukaryota; kingdom Metazoa; phylum Chordata; class Mammalia; order Artiodactyla; family Bovidae; genus Tragelaphus; species Tragelaphus eurycerus. Next base: position 13,567 of record CAKXYN010000777.1, on the reverse strand, counting down.
GAATAGAGACATAGATGTAGTGAACAGACTTGTGGACACAGTTGGGGAAGGGAAGAGTGGAACAAACTGAGAGTAGCATTGATATATATACTCTACCATGTGTAAAATAGATGCTGTATAGCACAGGGAGCTCAGCCAGTGCTCTGTTACAGCCCTAGAGGGGTGAGATGCAGGGGTGCAGGAGGGAGGCTCAAGAGGGAGAGGATATACGTATAATCATAGCTGATACATGTTGTAGCTTGACATAAACCAACACAACATTGTAAAGCAATTACCTAGTTAAAAATAAATTTAGAAAAGAAATCATAAAAATCCAAGCAGAAATAAATGAAAGAAACAATAGTAAAGATTAATAAAACTAAAAGCTGGTTATTCGAGAAGATAAACAAAATGACAAACCTTTATCCAGACTCTTCAAGAAAAAACAGAAGAATCAAATCAACAAAATTAGAAATGAAAAAGGAGAGGTTACAACAGACAATGCAGAATTACAAAAGATTATAAGAGACTATTATGAACAACTCTATGGCAATAAAATAGATAACCTGGAAGAAATGGACAGATTCTTAGAAAAGTTCAATCTTCCAAGACTAAACCAGCAAGAAATAGAAATTATGAACAACCCAATTACAAGCACTGAAATTGAAGCTGTGATCAAAAATCTCCCCCAAAACATAAGCCCAGGACCAGATGGCTTCACAGGAGAATTCTATCAAACATTTAGAGAAGACTTAATGCCCGTCCTTCTAAAACTCTTTCAAAAAATTGCAGAGAAAGGAACACTTCCAAACTCATTCTATGAGGCCACCATCACCCTGACACCAAAACCAGACAAAGACAACACACAAAAAAGAAAACTACAGGCCAATATCACTGATGAACATAGATGTAAAAATCCTCAACAAAATTTTAACAAACAGAATTCAGTAACACATCAAAAAGCTCATACATCATGATCAAGTTGGGTTTATTCCAGGAATGCAAAGATTCTTCAATATACACAAATCAATCAATGTGATACACCATATTAACAAATTGAAAGGTAAAAGCCATATGATTATCTCAAAAGATGCAGAAAAAAACCTTTGACAAAATTCAGCACCGATTTATGATTAAAACTCTTCAAAAAATGGGCATAGAAGGAACCTACCTCAATATAGTAAAGGCCATATATACTATGCCTACAGCAAACATTATTCTCAATGTTGAAAAAAATGAAAGCAGTCCCCCTAAGATCAGGAACAAGACAACGGTGTCCACTTCCACCACTATTAATCAACATAGTTCTAGAAGTCCTAGCTACACCTATCAAAGAAGAAGAAGAAATAAAAGGAACCCAGATTGGAAAAGAAGTCAAGCTCTCACTGTTTGCAGATGACATGATACTGTACATAGAAAACCCTAAAGATAGTATCAGAAAATTACTAGAACCAATCAGTGAATTTAGCAAAGTTGCAGGATACAAAACCAATACACAGAAATCACTTGCATTTCTATATACTAACAATGAAAAATCAGAAAGAGAAATTAAGGAATCAATGCTACTCACCAGTGCAACAAAAACAATTAAATATCTAGGAATAAACTTACCTAAGGAGACAAAAGAACTGTACAAAGAAAATTATAAGACACTAATGAAAGAAATCAAAGATGACATAAACAGATGGAGAGATATTCCATTTTCCTGGGTAGGAAGAATCAATATTGTGAAAATGTCTATACTACCAAATGCAGTCAGCCAAGTCAATGCCATCCCTATCAAATTACCAATGCCATTTTTCACAGAACTAGAACAAAAAATTTCACAATTCATATGGAAACACAAAAGACCCCTAATAGCTAAAGCAGTCTTGAGAAAGACTGACGAAAGAATGGAACTGGAGGAATCAACTTTTCTGACTTCATATAATACTACAAATCTATAGTCATCAAGACAGTATGGTACTGGCACAAAAACAGAAATATAGACCAATGCAACAAGATTGAAAGCCCAGAAATAAACGCATGCACCTATGGGTACCTTATTTTTGACATAGGAGGCAAGAATATACAATGGGGCAAAGACAGCCTCTTCAATAAATGGTGCTGGGAAAACTGGAGAGCTACATGCAAAAGAATGAAATCAGAACACTTCCTAACACCATACACTAAGATAAACTCAAAATGGATTAAAGACTTAAATGTAATACCAGAAACTATAAAACTCTTAGAGGAAAACATAGGCAGAACACTCAATGACATAAATCAAAGCAAGATCCTGAGTAACCCACCTCCTAGAGTAACCGAAATAAAAACAAAAGTAAACAAGTGGGACCTGATTAAATTTAAAACTTTTGCCCAGCAAAGGAAACTATAAGCAAAGTGAAATGACAACCCTCAGAATGAGAGAAAATAATAGCAAATGAAGCAGCTGACAAATAATTTTCAAAATATACAAGCAGGTCATATAACTCAAAGCCAGAAAAACAAACAACCCAATTAAAAAGCTGGAAAAAGATCGAAACAGACATTTCTCCAAAGAAGACATACAGATGGCTAACAAACACATGAAAAGATTCTCAACATCGCTGATTATTCAGTTCAGTTCAGTCACTCAGTCATGTCCGACTCTTTGCGACCCCATGGACTGCAGCATGCCAGACCTCCCTGTCCATCACACCAACTCACGGAGGTTACTCAAACTCATGTCCATTGAGTTGGTGATGCCATCAAACCATCTCATCCTCTGTTGTCCCCTTCTCCTCCTGCCTTCAATCTTTCCCAGCATCAGGATCTTTCCAAATGAGTCAGTTCTTCGCATCAGGTGGCCAAAGTATTGGAGCTTCAGCTTCAACATCAGTCCTTCCAATGACTATTCAGGACTGATTTCCTTTAGGATGGACTAATTGGATCTCCTTGCAGTCCAAGGGACTCTCAAGAGTCTTCTCCAACAGTACAATTCAAAAACATCAATTGTTCGGTGCTCAGCTTTCTTTATAGTTCAACTCTCAATCCATACATGTCTACTGGAAAAACCATAGCCTTGACTAGACGGACCTTTGTTGGCAAAGTAATGTCTCTGCTTTTTAATATGCTGTTCTAGGTTGGTCATAACTTTTCTTCCAAGGAGTAAGCTTTTAATTTCATGGCTGCAGTCACCATCTACAATGATTTTGGAGCCCTCAAAAATAAAATCTTCCACTGTTTCCCCATCTATTTGCCACGAAGTGATAGGACGAGATGCCATGATCTTAGTTTTCTGAATGTTGAGTTTTAAGCCAAGAGGCTCTTTAGTTCTTCTTCACTTTCTGCCATAAGGGTGGTGTCATCTGCATATCAGAGGTTATTGATATTTCTCCTGGCAATCTTGATTCCAGCTGTGCTTCATCCGGCCCAGCGTTTCTCATAATATACTCTGCGTCTAAGTTAAATAAGCAGGGTGCCTTGTATATTGTCACAGATGCAGCATCATCAACAAATGCAGCATCATCTTTTAGGATCTGAAATAGCTCAACTGGAATTCCATCACCTCCACTAGCTTTGTTCATAGTGATGCTTCCTAAGGCCCATTTGACTTATTCCAGGATGTCTGGCTCTAGATTAGTGATCACACCATTGTGATTATCGGGGTCATGATAATCACATGTACAGTTCTTTTGTGTATTCTTGCCACCTCTTCTTAATATCTTCTGCTTCTGTTAGGTCCATACCATCTCTGTCCTTTATTGAGCCCTTCTTTGCATGAAATGTCCCCTTGATATCTCTAATTTTCTTGACGAGATCTCTAGTCTTTCCCATTCTATTGTTTTCCTCTATTTCTTTGCACTGACCACTGAAGAAGGCTTTCTTATTACTCCTTGCTATTCTTTGGAACTCTGCATTCAAATGGGTATATCTTTCCTTTGCTGCTTTGCTTTTTGCTTCTCTTCTTTTCACAGTTATTTGTAAAGCCTCCTCAGACAGCCATTTTTCTTTCTTGCATTTATTTTTCTTGGAGATGGTCTTGATCCCTGTCTCCTGTACAATGTCAAAAGCATCAATTCTTCAGCGCTCAGCCTTCTTCACAGTCCAGCTCTCACATCCATACATGACCACAGGAAAGACCATAGCCTTGACTAGGGGAACCTTTGTTGGTAAAGTAATGTCTCTGCTTTTGAATATGCTATCTAGGTTGGTCATAACTTTCCTTCCAAGGAGTAAGCGTCTTTTAATTTCATGACTGCGGAGAAGCATCATCGCAAACGCCCGCATCCGCCATTGGCAGGCCGGGGCTGGGCAGGGAGGGGCCGCAGGCCGCTCCTGCATGGGCCGCATCCTCGCCGGCCGCACCGACCCCGCAGGCCGCTCCGCTCCCGCACAGGCCACGCCCCCACCAGCGGATCCCACGTGGGCCGCGCCCCTGCGCGGCCGTCCCCCCCCCCCCCCCCCGCTGGCCCGCTGCAGCACGGGCTGCGTTGGCCTGATTGTTCCGATCGCTGCCAGATCAGAGTGATTTGGGCCGGCAAGCCAGACTGTGCAACACCGACCACACTAAAAGCCGGCCCTAACCCAAGACACCGCCAGGCCCTCGCACAGAACAAAGGACTATACAGACCAACTACAGAGAAAGGGGCCTATAGATCTTGAGAAATTTAAGCCGGAACAAGAAACTAGCCAAAAATGAACTGAACCCACAATACCCACAACAATAATAGAGAAACTCTTATATATATTGTTACTATTTTTACCATCATTATTACTTTCTTTTTTTAATATCAGATCAGATCAGATCAGATCAGTCGCTCAGTCATGTCCGACTCTTTGCGACCCCATGAACCGCAGCACGCCAGGCCTCCCTGTCCATCACCAGCTCCCGGAGGTCACTCAGACTCGCATCCATCGAGTCAGTGATGCCATCCAGCCATCTCATCCTCTGTCGTCCCCTTCTCCTCCTGCCCTCAATCCCTCCCAGCATCAGAGTCTTCTCCAATGAGTCAACTCTTCGCATGAGGTGGCCAAAATACTGGAGTTTCAGCTTGAGCTTCATTCCTTCTAAAGAAATTCCAGGATTGATCTCCTTCAGAATGGACTGGTTGGATCTTCTTGCAGTCCAAGGGACTCTCAAGAGTCTTCTCCAACACCACAGTTCAAAAGCATCAATTCTTCGGCGCTCAGCCTTCTTCACAGTCCAGCTCTCACATCCATACATGACCACAGGAAAGACCATAGCCTTGACTAGGCGAACCTTTGTTGGTAAAGTAATGTCTCTGCTTTTGAATATGCTATCTAGGTTGGTCATAACTTTCCTTCCAAGGAGCAAGCGTCTTTTAATTTCATGGCTGCAGTCACCATCTGCAGTGATTTTGGAGCCCAGAAAAACAAAGTCTGACACTGTTTCCACTGTTTCCCCATCTATTTCCCATGCAGTGATGGGACCAGATGCCATGATCTTCGTTTTCTGAATGTTGAGCTTTAAGCCAACCTTTTCACTCTCCACTTTCACTTTCATCAAGAGGCTTTTTAGCCCCTCTTCACTTTCTGCCATAAGGGTGGTGTCATCTGCATATCTGAGGTTATTGATATTTCTCCCAGCAATCTTGATTCCAACTTGTGTTTCTTCCAGTCCAGCATTTCTCATGATGTACTCTGCATAGAAGTTAAATAAACATGGTGACAATATGCAGCCTTGACGTACTCCTTTTCCTATTTGGAACCAGTCTGTTGTTCCATGACCAGTTCTAACTGTTGCTTCCTGACCTGCATACAGATTTCTTAAGAGGCAGATCAGGTGGTCTGGTATTCCCATCTCTTTCAGAACTTTCCATAGTTTATTGTGATCCACACAGTCAAAGGCTTTGGCATAATCAATAAAGCAGAAATAGATGTTTTTCTGGAACTCTCTTGCTTTTTCCATGATCCAGCGGATGTTGGCAATTTGATCTCTAGTTCCTCTGCCTTTTCTAAAACCAGCTTGAACATCAGGAAGTTCACGGTTCACATATTGCTGAAGCCTGGCTTGGAGAATTTTGAGCATTACTTTACTAGCGTGTGAGATGAGTGCAATTGTTCGGTAGTTTGAGCACTCCTTGGCATTGCCTTTCTTTGGGATTGGGATGAAAACTGACCTTTTCCAATCTTGTGGCCACTGCTGAGTTTTCCAAATTTGCTGGCATATTGAGTGTAGCACTTTCACAGCATCATCATTCAGGACTTGGAATAGTTCCACTGGAATTCCATCACCTCCACTAGCTTTGTTCGTAGTGATGCTTTCTAAGGCCCATTTGACTTCACATTCCAAGATGTCTGGCTCTACGTCAGTGATCACATCATCATGATTATCTAGGTCTTGAAGCTCTTTTTTGTACAGTTTTTCTGTGTATTCTTGCCACCTCTTCTTAATATCTTCTGCTTCTGTTAGGTCCACACCATCTCTGTCCTTTATCGTGCCCATCTTTGCATGAAATGTTCCTTTGGTATCTCTGATTTTCTTGAAGAGATCCCTAGTCTTTCCCATTCTGTTGTTTTCCTCTATTTCTTTGCATTGATCACTGAAGAAGGCTTTCTTATCTCTTCTTGCTATTCTTTGGAACTCTGCATTCAGATGTTTATATCTTTCCTTTTCTCCTTTGCTTTTCGCTTTTCTTCTTTTCACAGCTATTTGTAAGGCCTCCCCAGACAGCCATTTTGCTTTTTTGCATTTCTTTTCCATGGGGATGGTCTTGATCCCTGTCTCCTGTACAATGTCACGAACCTCATTCCATAGTTCATCAGGCACTCTATCTATCAGATCTAGGCCCTTAAATCTATTTCTCACTTCCACTGTATAATCATAAGGGATTTGATTTAGGTCATACCTGAATGGTCTAGTGGTTTTCCCTACTTTCTTCAATTTCAGTCTGAATTTGGCAATAAGGAGTTCATGGTCTGAGGCACAGTCAGCTCCTGGTCTTGTTTTTGCTGATTGTATAGAGCTTCTCCATCTTTGGCTGCAAAGAATATAATCGATCTGATTTCGGTGTTGACCATCTGGTGATGTCCATGTATAGAGTCTTCTCTTGGGTTGTTGGAAGAGGGTATTTGCTATGACCAGTGCATTTTCTTGGCAAAACTCTAATAGTCTTTGCCCTGCTTCCATTCCGTATTCCAAGGCCAAATTTGCCTGCTACTCCAGGTGTTTCTTGATTTCCTACTTTTGCATTCCAGTCCCCTATAATGAAAAGGACATCTTTTTTGGGTGTTAGTTCTAAAAGGTCTTGTAGGTCTTCATAGAACCGTTCAACTTCAGCTTCTTCGGCGTTACTGGTTGGGGCATAGATTTGGATTACTGTGACATTGAATGGTTTGCCTTGGAAATGAACAGAGATCATTCTGTCATTTTTGAGATTGCATCCAAGTACTGCATTTCGGCCTCTTTTGTTGACCATGATGGCCACTCCATTTCTTCTGAGGGATTCCTGCCCACAGTAGTAGATATAATGGTCATCCGAGTTAAATTCACCCATTCCAGTCCATTTTAGTTCGCTAATTCCTAGAATGTCAACATTCACTCTTGCCATCTCTTGTTTGACCACTTCCAATTTGCCTTGATTCATGGACCTGACATTCCAGGTTCCTATGCAATATTGCTCTTTACAGCATCGGACTTTGCTTCTATCACCAGACACATCCTCAGCTGGGTATTCTTTTTGTTTTGGCTCCATCCTTTCATTCTTTCTGGAGTTATTTCTCCACTGATCTCTATTTTTTTAATATATATATTTTTTATTTTTTTATTAAAAAAAGGAAAACAAAAAGTTTTTTCCCTTCTTTTAAATTTTTTTGTTTCTTTTATTTTTATTTTTTATCCTCTAGTACTTCTTTAATTTCCACTTTTAGATATAACTGTTGCAACCCTGTTTTTTTCTTTTCTTTTTTTCTTTCCTTTTTTCTTTTCTGTACTGATTACTGACTGGATCTGTCTCTCTCCTTTTCATTCCCTCCTTTTATCCTCCTGACCACCTCTGTCTCCTTCCTCCCTTTTTTCTTCTCTGTATAACTCCGTGAACATCTCTGAGTGGTCCAGTTGTGGAGTGCAGTATAGAAGAAGAAGTTTTGAGACTACTGTAAAAATAGGACCAATAACTGGAAGCAGGAGGCTGAAGTCCAAACCCTGATCCCACGGAACATTAATTGACAGGAGCTCATCAAATGCCTCCATACCTACACTGAAACCAAGCATCACACAAAGGCCAACAAGTTCCATGGCAAGACATACCAAGCAAATTCTCAAGAAAAACAAGAACACAGCCCTGAGCTCCAATATACAGGCTACACAAAGTGACCCCCAAATCATAGACATCTCATTATGCACTACTAGACACTCCATTGCACTCCAGAGAGAAGAAATCCAGCTCTACCCACCAGAACACCGAAACAAGCTTCCCTAAACAAGAAACCTCGACAAGCCATCGGTACAAACCCACATATAGTCAAGAAACGCCACAATAAAGAGAACTCCACAGACTGCCAGAATACAGTAAGGACACCCCAAACTCAGCAATTTGAACAAGATGAAGAGACAGAAGAATTCCCAGCAGGTAAAGGAACAGGATAAATGCCCACCAAACCAAACAAAAGAGGAAGAAATAGCGAACCTACCTGATAAAGAATTCCGAATAATGATTGGGAAATTAATCCAAAATCTGGAAAGCAAAATGGAATCACAGATAAATTGCCTGGAGAAAAGCATTGAGAAGATGCAAGAAAGATTTAACAAGGACCTAGAAGAAATAAAAAAGAGTCAAGATATAATGAATAATGCAATAAATGAGATCCAAAACACTCTGGAGGCAACAAATAGTAGAATAACAGAGGCAGAAGATAGAATTAGTGAATTAGAAGATAGAATGGCAGAAATAAATGAATCAGAGGAGAAAAAAGAAAAACGAATTAAAAGAAATGAGGACAATCTCAGAGACCTCCAGGACAATATTAAACGTTACAATATTCGAATCATAGGAGTCCCAGAAGAAGAAGACAAAAAGAAAGACCATGAGAAAATACTAGAGGAGATAGTAGTTGAAAACTTCCCTAAAATGGGGAAGGAAATAATCACTCAAGTCCAAGAAACCCAGAGAGTCCCAAACAGGATAAACCCAAGGCGAAACACCCCAAGACACATATTAATCAAATTAAACAAGATCAAACACAAAGAACAAATATTAAAAGCAGCAAGGGAAAAACAACAAATAACACACAAGGGAATTCCCATAAGGATAACAGCTGATCTTTCAATAGAAACCCTCCAAGCCAGGAGGGAATGGCAAGACATACTTAAAGTGATGAAAGAAAAGAACCTACAGCCCAGATTATTGTACCCAGCAAGGATCTCATTCAAATATGAAGGAGAAATCAAAACCTTTACAGACAAGCAAAAGCTGAGAGAATTCAGCAACAACAAACCAGCTCTCCAACAAATACTAAAGGACATTCCCTAGACAGGAAACACAAAAAGGATATATAAATATGAACCCAAAACAACAAAGTAAATGGCAACAGGATCATATTTATCAATAATTACCTTAAATGTAAATGGGTTGAATGCCCCAACCAAAAGACAGAGACTGGCTGAATGGATACAAAAACAAGACCCCTACATATGTTGTCTATAAGAGACCCACCTCAAAACAGGGGACACATACAGACTGAAAGTGAAGGGCTGGAAAAAGATTTTCCATGCAAATAGGGACCAAAAGAAAGCAGGAGTAGCAATACTCATATCAGATAAAATAGACTTTAAAACAAAGGCTGTGAAAAGAGACAAAGAAGGTCACTACATAATGATCAAAGGATCAATCCAAGAAGATATAACAATTATAAATATATATGCACCCAACATAGGAGCACCGCAATATGTAAGACAAATACTAACAAGTATGAAAGGAGAAATCAACAATAACACAATAATAGTGGGAGACTTTAATACCCCACTCACACCAATGGATAGATGAACTAAACAGAAAATTAACAAGGAAACACAAACATTAAATGATACAATAGACCAGTTAGACCTAATTGATATCTATAGGACATTCCATCCCAAAACAATGAATTTCACCTTTTTCTCAAGCGCACATGGAACCTTCTCCAGGATAGACCACATCCTGGGCCATAAATCTAGCCTTGGTAAGTTCAGAAAAATTGAAATCATTCCAAGCATCTTTTCTGACCACAATGCAGTAAGAGTAGATCTCAATAACAGGAGAAAAACTATTAAAAATTCCAACATATGGAGGCTGAACCACACACTCCTGAATAACCAACAAATCACAGAGGAAATCAAAAAAGAAATCAAAATCTGCATAGAAATGAATGAGAATGAAAACACAACAACCCAAAACCTGTGGGACAAAGTAAAAGCAGTCCTAAGGGGAAAGTTCATAGCAATACAGGCATACCTCAAGAAACAAGAAAAAAGCCAAATAAATAACCTAACTCTACACCTAAAGCAACTAGAAAAGGAAGAAATGAAGCACCCCAAGGTTAGTAGAAGGAAAGAAATCTTAAAAATTAGGGCAGAAATAAATGCAAAAGAAACAAAAGAGACCATAGCAAAAATCAACAAAGCCAAAAGCTGGTTCTTTGAAAGGGTAAATAAAATTGACAAACCACTAGCCAGACTCGTCAAGAAACAAAGGAGAGAAAATCAAATCAATAAAATTAGAAATTAAAATGGAGAGATCACAACAGACAACACAGAAATACAAAGGATCATAAGAGACTACTATCAGCAATTATATGGCAATAAAATGGACAACATGGAAGAAATGGACAAATTCTTAGAAAAGTACAACTTCCCAAAACTGGATCAGGAAGAAATAGAAAATCTTAACAGACCCATCACAAGCACGGAAATTGAAACTGTAATCAGAAATCTTCCAGCAAGCAAAAGCCCTGGCCCAGACGGCTTCACAGCTGAATTCTACCAAAAATTTAGAGAAGAGCTAACACCTATCCTACTCAAACTGTTCCAGACAATTGCAGAGGAAGGCAAACTTCCAAACTCATTCTATGAGGCCACCATCACCCTAATACCAAAACCTGACAAAGATGCCACAAAAAAAGAAAACTACAGGCCAATATCACTGATGAACATAGATGCAAAAATCCTTAACAAAATTCTAGCAATCAGAATCCAACAACACATTAAAAAGATCATACACCATGACCAAGTGGGCTTTATCCCAGGAATGCAAGGATTCTTCAATATCTGCAAATCAATCAACGTAATACACCACATTAACAAACTGAAGAATAAAAACCATATGATTATCTCAATAGATGCAGAGAAAACCTTTGACAAAGTTCAACATCCATTTATGATTAAAAACTCTCCAGAAAGCAGGAATAGAAGGAACATACCTGTACACAATAAAAGCTATATATGACAAACCCACAGCAAACATTATCCTCAATGGTGAAAAATTGAAAGCATTTCCTCTAAAGTCAGGAACAAGACAAGGATGCCCACTTTCACCATTACTATTCAACATAGTTTTGGAAGTTTTGGCCACAGCAATCAGAGCAGAAAAAGAAATAAAAGGAATCCAAATTGGAAAAGAGGAAGTAAAACTCTCACTGTTTGCAGATGACATGATCCTCTACGTAGAAAACCCTAAAGACTCCACCAGAAAATTACTAGAACTAATCAATGAATATAGTAAAGTTGCAGGATATAAAATCAACACACAGAAATCCCTTGCATTCCTGTACACCAATAATGAGAAAATAGAAAGAGAAATTAAAGAAACAATTCCATTCACCATTGCAATGAAAAGAATAAAATACTTAGGAATATATCTTCCTAAAGAAACTAAAGACCTATATATAGAAAACTATAAAACACTGGTGAAAGAAATCAAAGAGGACACTAATAGATGGAGAAATATACCATGTTCATGGATTGGTAGAATCAATATAGTAAAAATGAGTATACTACCCAAAGCAATTTATAGATTCAATGCAATCCCCATCAAGCTACCAACGGTATTCTTCACAGAGCTAGAACAAATAATTTCTCAATTTGTATGGAAATACAAAAAACCTCAAATAGCCAAAGCTATCTTGAGAAAGAATAATGGAACTGGAGGAATCAACCTGCCTGACTTCAGGCTCTACTACAAAGCCACAGTCATCAAGACAGTGTGGTACTGGCACAAAGACAGAAATATAGATCAATGGAACAAAATAGAAAGCCCAGAGATAAATCCACGCACATATGGTCACCTTATCTTTGACAAAGGAGGCAAGAATATACAATGGATTAAAGACAATCTTTTTAACAAGTGGTGCTGGGAAAACTGGTCGAACACTTGTAAAAGAATGAAACTAGAACACTTTCTAACACCATACACAAAAATAAACTCAAAATGGATTAAAGAGCTAAATGTAAGACCAGAAACCATAAAACTCCTGGAGGAAAACATAGGCAAAACACTCTCTGACTTACATCACAGCAGGATCCTCTATGACCCACCTCCCAGAATATCGGAAATAAAATAAAAAATGAACAAATGGGACCTAATCAAACTTAAAAAGCTTCTGCACAACAAAGGAAACTATAAGCAAGGTGAAAAGACAGCCTTCAGAATGGGAGAAAATAATAGCAAATGAAGCAACAGACAAACAACTAATCTCAAAATATACAAGCAACTTCTACAGCTCAATTCCAGAAAAATAAACGACCCAATCAAAAAATGGGCCAAAGAACTAAATAGACATTTCTCCAAAGAAGACATACAGATGGCTAACAAACACATGAAAAGGTGCTCAACATCACTCATTATCAGAGAAATGCAAATCAAAACCACTATGAGGTACCATTTCACACCAGTCAGAATGGCTGCGATCCAAAAGTCCACAAGCAATAAATGCTGGAGAGGGTGCAGAGAAAAGGGAACCCTCTTACACTGTTGGTGGGAATGCAAACTAGTACAGCCACTATGGAGAACAGTATGGAGATTTCTCAAAAAACTGGGAATAGAACTGACTTATGATCCAGCAATCCCACTGCTGGGCATACACACTGAGAAAACCAGAATTGAAAGAGACACGTGTACCCCAATGTTCATAGCAGCACTGTTTACAATAGCCAGGACATGGAAGCAACCTAGATGTCCATCCACAGATGAATGGATAAAGAAAGCAGTGGTACATATACACAATGGAGTATTACTCAGCCATTAAAAAGAATACATTTGAATCAGTTCTAAGGAGGTGGATGGAACTGGAGCCTATTATACAGAGTGAAGTAAGCCAGAAAGATAAACACAAATACAGTATACTAACGCATATATATGGAATTTAGAAAGATGGTAAAAATAACCCTGCTTACGAGACAGCAAAAGAAACACTGATGTATATCGAACAGACTTTTGGACTCTGGGACCGGGAGAGGGCGGGATGATTTGGGGGAATAGCATTGAAATATGTATAATATCATATCTGAAACGAGTTGCCAGTCCAGGTACGATGCCCAATAACAGATGCCTGGGGCTGGCGCACTGGGGACGATCCGGAGGGATGGTATGGGGAGGGAGGAGGGAGGGAGGGTTCAGGATGGGGAGCACGG
>CAKXYN010000776.1:0-17092 GCA_935064755.1 Tragelaphus eurycerus | reverse complement strand
TGTGATCACTGATCTAGAGCCAGACATCCTGGAATGTGAAGTCAAGTGGGCCTTAGAAAGCATCCCTACGAACAAAGCTAATGGAGGTGATGGAATTCTAATTGAGCTATTCTAAATCCTGAACGATGATGCTGTGAAAGTGCTACACTCAATATGCCAGCAAATTGGAAAACTCAGCAGTGGCCACAGGACTGGAAAAGGTCAGTTTTCATTCCAATCCCAAAGAAAGGCAATGCCAAAGAATGCTCAAACCACCACACAACTGCACTCATCTCACACACTAGTAGAGTAACGCTCAAAATTCTCCAAGCCAGGCTTCAGCAATATGTGAACTGTGAACTTCCTGATGTTCAAGCTGGTTTTAGAAAAGGCAGAGGAATCAGAAATCAAATTGTCAACATCTGTTGGATCATGGAAAAGCAATAGAGTTCCAGACAAACATCTATTTCTGCTTTATTGACTATGCCAAAGCCTTTGACTGTGTGCATCACAATAAACTGTGGAAAATTCTGAAAGAGATGGGAATACTAGACCACCTGATCTGCCTCTTGAGAAATTTGTATGCAGGTCAGGAAGCGACAGTTATAACTGGACATGGAACAACAGACCGGTTCCAAATAGGAAAAAAAGTTCGTCAAGGCTGTATCTTGTCACCCTGCTTGTTTAACTTATATGCAGAATACATCATGAGAAACTCTGGACTGGAAGAAAACAATCCAGATTGAGAAATATAATAAAATAAAATAAAAACTAGAGGCGAAGGAGAAGACAAAAGGATTGAATAAAAAAGAAAAAAGAAAAAGTCTGAAGATAACATTCAGAAAACAAAGATCAGGATACGTCTACACTTCATGAGAAAATAGATGGGAAACAGTGGAAAGTGTGTCGGACTTTATTTTGGGGCTCCAAAATCACTGCATGGTGACTGCAGCCATGAAATTACAAGACACTTTCTCCTTGGAAGGAAAGTTATGATCAACCTTAATAGCATTTTTTTTGAAATATATTTTACTTTTTTTCTTTCTTTAAAAAAAGTTTAATTTTATTTTAACTTTTACAGTATTGTATTGGTTTTGTCATATATCAAAATGAATCTGCCAAGGGTATACATGAGTTTCCCATCTTGAACCCTCCTCCCTCCTCCCTCCTCCCTCCCCATACCATCCCTCTGGGTCATCCCAGTGCACCAGCCCCAAGTATCCAATATCGTGTATTGAACCTGGACTGGTGACTCGTTTCATATATGATATTATACATATTTCAATGCCATTCTCCCAAATCGTCCCACCCTTTCCCTCTCCTAGAGTCCAAAAGACTATTCTATACATCAGTGTCTCTTTTTCTGTTTCGTTTACAGGGTTATTGTTACCACCTTTCTAAATTCCATATATATGCGTTAGTATACTGTATTGGTGTTTTTCTTTCTGGCTTACTTCACTCTGTATAATAGGCTCCAGTTTCATCCACCTCATTAGAACTGATTCAAATGTATTCTTTTTAATAGCTGAGTAATACTCCATGGTGTATATGTACCACAGCTTTCTTATCCATTCATCTGCTGATGGACATCTAGGTTGCTTCCATGTCCTGGCTATTATAAACAGTGCTGCGATGAACATTGGGGTACACGTGTCTCTTTCAATTCTGGTTTTCTCAGTGTGTATTCCCAGCAGTGGGATTGCTGGATCATAAGGCAGTTCTATTCCCAGTTGTTTAAGGAATCTCCATAATGTTCTCCATAGTGGCTATACTCTAAAAGGAATCCAAATTAGAAAAGAAGAAGTAAAACTCTCACTGTTTGCAGATGACATGATCCTCTAACATAGAAAACCCTAAAGACTCCACCAGAAAATTACTAGAACTAATCAACGAATATAGTAAAGTTGTAGAATATAAAATCAACACACAGAAATTCCTTTCCGCTCCTGTACACTAATAATGAGAAAATAGAGAAATTAAGGAAACAATTCCATTCACCATTGCAATGAAAAGAATAAAATACTTAGGAATTTATCTACCTAAAGTAACTAAAGACCTATATATAGAAAAGTATAAAACACTGGTGAAAGAAATCAAAGAGAACACCAATAGATGGAGAAATATACCATGTTCATGGATTGGCAGACTCAATATAGTGAAAATGAGTATACTACCCAAAGCAATTTATAGATTCAATGCAATCCCCATCAAGCAACCAATGGTATTCTTCACAGAGCTAGAACAAATAATTTCTCAATTTGTATGGATATATATAAAAAAAAAAAAACCTCGAATAGCCAAAGCTATCTTGAGAAAGAAGAATGGAACTGAAGGAATCAACCTGCCTGACTTCAGGCTCTACTATAAAGCCACAGTCATCAAGACAGTATGGTACTGGCACAAAGACAGAAATATAGATCAATGGAACAAAAGAGAAAGCCCAGAGATAAATCCACGCACATATGGACACTTATCTTTGACAAAGGAGGCAAGAATATACAATGGATTAAAGACAAGCTCTTTAACAAGTGGTGCTGGGAAAACTGGTCAAACACTTGTAAAAGAATGAAACTAGAGCACTTTCTACGGGGAAGGCAATGGCACCCCACCCCAGTACTTTTGCCTGGAAAATCCCATGTACGGAGGGAGCCTGGTAGGCTCCAGTCCATGGGGTCGCTAAGAGTCGGACACGACTGAGCAACTTCACTTTCGCTTTTCACTTTCATACGTTGGAGAAGGAAGTGGCAACCCACTCCAGTATTCTTGCCTGGAGAATCCCAGGGACAGGGGAGCCTGGTGGGCTTCTGTCTGTGGGGTCGCACAGAGTCGGACACGACTGAAGCGACTTAGCAGTAGCAGAGCACTTTCTAAAGCCATACACAAAAATAAACTGAAAATGGATTAAAGATCTAAATGTAAGACCAGAAACTATAAATTGCTAGAGGAGAACATAGGCAAAACACTCTCTGACATACATCATCAGCAGGATCCTCTATGACCCACCTCAAAGAAATAATATTGGAAATAAAATCAAAAATAAACAAATGGGACCTAATTAAACATAAAAGCTTCTGCACAACAAAGGAAACTATAAGCAGGGTGAAAAGACAGCCTTCAGAATGGGAGAAAATAATAGCAAATGAAGCAACTGACAAACAACTAATCTCAAATATATGCAAGCAACTCGTACAGCTCAACTCCAAAAAAAATAAATGACCCAATGAAAAAATGGACCAAAGAACTAAATAGACATTTCTCCAAAGAAGACATCCAGATGGCTAACAAACACATGAAAAGATGCTCAACATCACTCATTATCAGAGAAATGCAAATCAAAACCACTATGAGGTACCATTTCACACCAGTCAGAATGGCTGCGATCCAAAAGTCTACAAGCAATAAATGCTGGAGGGGGTGTGGAGAAAAGGGAACCCTCTTACACTGTTGGTGGGAATGCAAACTAATAGATAGCATACTGAAAAGCAGAGACATTACTTTGCCAACAAAGGTTCGTCTAGTCAAGGCTATGGTTTTTCCTGTGGTCATGTATGGATGTCAGAGTTGGACTGTGAAGAAGACTGAGAGCCAAAGAATTGATGCTCTTGAACTGTGGTGTTGGAGAAGACTCTTGAGAGTCCCTTGGACTGCAAGGAGATCCAACCAGTCCATTCTGAAGGAGATCAGGCCTGGGATTTCTTTGGAAGGAATGATGCTAAAGCTGAAACTCCAGTACTTTGGCCACCTCATGGGAAGAGTTGACTTATTGGAAATGACTCTGATGCTGGGAGGTATTGGGGGCAAGAGGAGAAGGGGACGACAGAGATAAGATGGCTGGATGGCATCACTGACTCGATTGACATGGGTTTTGATAGAGTCTGGGAGTTGTTGATGGACAGGGAGGCCTGGCGTGCTGGGATTCATGGAGTCGTTTGCAAAGAGTCGGACACGAATGAGTGACTGATCTGATCTGATCTGATGCAATATTGTTCTTTACAGCATTGGACTTTAGTTCCATCACCAGTCACATCCACAAGTGGGCATTGTTTTCATTTTTGCCCCATCTCTTCATTCTTTCTGGAATTATTTCTCCACTCTTCTTCACTCTTCTTCTCCACTGGAGCTATTTCTCCAGTAGCATATTGGGCACCTACCGACCTGAGGAGTTTATCTTTCAGTGCCATATCTTTGTCATATCTTTCAGGATCATGCCTTTTCATACTGTTCATGGGGTTATCAAGGCAACAATACTGAAATGGGTTGCCATTCCCTTCTCCAGTGGACACGTTTTGTCAGAACTTTCCACCATGACCTGTCTGTCTTGGGTGGCCCTACATGGTATGGCTGAGTTTCATTGAGTTAGACAAGGCTGTAGTCCATGTGATCAGTTTGATTAGTTTTCTCTGATTCTGTTTTTCATTCTATTTGCACTCTGAAGGATAAGGATAAGAGGCTTATGTAAGCTTCATGATGAGATTGTCTGTGGGGAAATCTGGGTCTTATTCTAGTGCTCAGTAAAACTTTAATCCAATTGTCTGCTTATGTGTGGGGCTGTATTCCCTCCCTGTTAGTTGTTTGACCAGAGGCAACAAAGTCCTGGAGTCTATAGGCTTCTATAGTAGGTATAACATAAGCAGAAGATATTAACACATGGCAAGAATACACAGAAGAACCATACAAAAGAGTTCTTCATGACCCAGATAGCCATGGTGTGATCACTCACCTAAGATCAGAAATCAAGTGGGCTTTAAGAAGCATCTCAGGAACAAAGCTAGTGGAGACATGGAATTCCAGTCAAGCTATTTCAAATCCTAAAAGATGATGTTGCGAAAGTGCTGCACTTGATATACCAGCAAATTTGGAAAACTCAGCAGAGGTCACAGGACTGGACAATGCCAGTTTTCATTCCAATACCAAAGAAAGGCAATGCCAAAGAATGTTCAAAATACTGTACTGGTGCTGCTACTAAGTCACTTCAGTCATGTCCTACTCTGTGTGACCCCATAGAGGGCAGCCCACCAGGCTCCACCATCCCTGGGATTCTCCAGGCAAGAACATTGGAGTGCATTGCCATTTCCTTCTCCAATGCATGAAAGTGAAAAGTGAAAGTGAAGTCACTCAGTCCTGTCCAACCCTCAGCGGCCCCATGGACTGCAGCCTACCAGGCTCCTCCATCCATGGGATTTTCCAGGCAGAAGTACTGGAGTGTGGTGCCATTGCCTTCTCTGAAGTACTGTACAGTTGCACTCATTTCACAAACCAGTAAAGTAATGCTAAGAACTATCCAAGCTAGGCTTGGATATATTTATCAACAGTACGTGTACCAAGAACTCCCAGATGTTCAAGTTGGATTTAGAAAAGGTGGAGGAAATAGGGATCAAATTGCCAACATCCACTGGATCATAGAAAAAGTAAGAGAATTCCAGAAAAACATCTGCTTCTGCTTCATTGACTACACTAAAGCCTTTGACTGTGTGGATTACAACAAACCGTGGAAACTTCTTAAAGAGATGGGAATACCATACCACCTTATCTGCCTCCTGAGAAACCTGTATGCAGGTCAAGAAGCAACAATTAAGGAAGACATACAGATGGCTAACAAACACATGAAAAGATGCTCAACATCACTCATTATCAGAGAAATGCAAATCAAAACCACAATGAGGTACCATCTCATGCCAGTCAGAATGGCTGCTATCCAAAAGTCTACAAGCAATAAATGCTGGAGAGGGTGTGGAGAAAAGGGAACCCTCTTACACTGTTGGTGGGAATGCAAACTAGAACAGTGGAGGAGATTCCTTAAAAAACTGGAAATAGAACTGCCATATGACCCAGCAATCCCACTGCTGGGCATACACACCGGGGAAACCAGAATTGAAAGAGACTCATGTACCCCATGTTCATCACAACACTGTTTATAATAGTCAGGACATGGAAGCAACCTAGATGTCCATCAGCAGACGAATGTATAAGAAAGCTGTGGTACATATACACAATGGAGTATTACTCGACCATTAAAAAAATACATTTGAATCAGTTCTAATGAGGTGGGTGAAACTGGAGCCTATTATACAGAGTGAAGTAAGCCAGAAAGAAAAACACCAATACAGTATATTAACGCATATATATGGAATTTAGAAAGATGGTAATGATAACCCTGTATATGAGACAGCAAAAGAGACACAGATGTCTAGAACAGTCTTTTGGACTCTGTGGGAGAGGGAGAGGGTGGGAGGATTTGGGAGAATGGCATTGAAACATGTATAATATCATATGTGAAACGAAATGCCAGTCCAGGTTCAATGCATGATACAGGATACTTGGGGGCTGGTGCACTGGGATGACCTAGAGGGATGGAATGGGGAGGGAGGTGGGAGAGGGGTTCAGGATGAGGAACACGTGTGCACCTGTGGCAGCACCGTGTTGATGTATGGCAAAACCAATACAATATTGTAAAGTAATTAGCCTCCAATTAAAATAAATAAATTTATATTAAAAAATCTATTAATCTTAGGGAAGGAGAGGGTGAGATGTATGGAAAGAGTAACATGGAAACTTACATTACCATATGTAAAATAGATAGCCAATGAGAATTTGTTGTATGGCTCAGGAAACTCAAGCAGGGGCTCTATGTCAACCTAGAGGGTTGAGACGAGGAGGGAGATGCGAGGGAGGTTTAAAAGGGAGGGAATATGTGTATACTTATGGCTGATTCATTTTGAGGTTTGACAGAAAACAACAAAAGTCTGTAAAGCAATTATCCTTCAATAAAAAAATTAAAAAAAAAAAAGAAGCAACAATTAGAAGATGGAACAATGGACTTCTTCAAAATTGGGAAAGGAGTATGGTTTTTCCTGTGGTCATGTATGGATGTGAGAGTTGGACTGTGAAGAAGACTGAGCATCAAAGAATTGATGCTTTTGAACTGTGGTGTTGGAGAAGACTCTTGAGAGTCCCTTGGACTGCAAGGAGATCCAACCAGTCCATTCTGAAGGAGATCAGCCCTGGGATTTCTTTGGAAGGAATGATGCTAAAGCTGAAACTCCAGTACTTTGGCCACCTCATGTGAAGAGTTAACTCATTGGAAAAGACTCTGATGCTGGGAGGGATTGGGGGCAGGAAAGAAGGGGACGACAGAGGATGAGATGGCTGGATGGCATCACTGACTCGATGGACATGAGTCTGAGTGAACTCCGGGAGTTGTTGATGGACAGGGAGGCCTGGTGTGCTAGGATTCATGGGGTCTAAAAGAGTCAGACACGACTGAGCAACTGAACTGAATTGAGCTGATGTCAAGGCTGTATATTGTCACCCTGCTTATTTAACTTCTATGCAGGGTTCAGTTCAGTTCAGTTGCTCAGTCGTGTTTGATTCTGTGACCCCATGAATCACAGCACGCCAGGCATCCCTGTCCATCACCAACTCCCAGAGTCCACTCAGACTCATGTCCATCGAGTCAGTGATGCCATCCACCCATATCATCCTCTGTCATCCCCTTCTCTTCCTGCCCCCAATCCCCCCAGAATCAGTCTTTTCCAATGAGTCAATTCTTTGCATGAGGTGGCTAAAGTATTGGAGTTTCAGCCTCAGCATTAGTCCTTTCAATGAACACCCACGACTGATCTCCTTTAGAATGGACTGGTTGGATTTCCTTGCAGTCCAAGGGACTCTCAAGAGTCTTCTCCAACACCACAGTTCAAAAGCATCAATTCTTCAGCGCTCACCTTTCTTCACTGTCCAACTCTCACATCCATACATGACCACTGGAAAAACCATAGCCATGACTACAACTCATGTGAAATCCTGGGCTAGAAACACAAGCTGGAATCAAGATTCCTGGGAGAAGTACCAATAACCTCAGATATGCAGTTGACACCACCCTTATGGCAGAAAGTGAAGAGAAACTAAAAAGCCTTTTGATGAAATTGAAAGAGGAGAGTAGAAAAACTCCTTAAAACTCAATATTAAAAAAAAACAAAGATCATGGCATCCAGTCCCATCACTTCACATCAAATAGATGGGGAAACAATGGAATCAGTGACAGACTTTATTTTCTTGGGCTCCAACATCACAGCAGATGGTGACTGCAGCCATGAAATTAAAAGACATTTGCTCCTTTGAAGAAAAGCTGTGACAAACCTAGGCAGCATATTAAAAAAGCAGAGACATTACTTTGCCAACAAAGGTCTGAATAGTGAAAGCTATGGTTTTCTAGTAGTCTATGTATGGATGTGAGAGTTGGAACATAAAGAAGGTTGAGTGCTGAAGAATTGATGCTTTAGAACTGTGGTGGTTGAGAAGACTCTTGAGAGTCCCTAGGACTACAAGGAGATCAAACCAGTCATTCTTAAAGGAAATGAATCCTGAATATTAATTGGAAGGACTGATGCTGAAGCTGAAGCTCCAATACTTTGGCCACCTAATGCAAATAACTGACTCATTACTAAAGTCCTTGATGCTGGGAAAGATTGGAGGCAGGAGGAAAAGGGGATGAAAGAGGATGAGTTGGCTGTATGGCACCATGGACTCAATGGACATGAGCTTGCACAAGCTCTGGGAGATAGTGAAGGACAGGAAGCTCAGCATGCTGCAGTCCATTGGGTTCCAGAGTCAGACACGACTGAGTGACTGAATAGAAACAGTTGGTGATCTCAAAGAGGGGCTTATGCTGCAGCTCCCAGGAATGTTGCTATCAGTGCCCCTATGCCTGTGGCATCCCCCTGCTGGCCCCCGCCTCTGCAGGAGACTTTCAAGCACACACAGGCAAGTCTGGCTCAGTCTCCTATGAGATCACTGCTCCTCTCTCTTGGGTCCTTGTGTGCACAAAAATTTTTTGTGCCCTCCAAAAGTCTCTGTTTCCCGTAGTCCTATGGAAACTCTCTAATCAAATTCGGCTGACCTCAGAGTCAGATTCCCCGGGGGATTCCATTCCCTTGGCCGAAACCCCATGGTGGGGAGCCTGATGTGGGGCCTAGAGCCTTTATAGCAGTGTGAGAACTTCTCTGGTATTATTGCTCTCCAGTTTCTGAGTCACTTACCTGGCAGGCGTAGGATTTGATTTTATTGTAATTGTTCCCTTGCTGCTGTTGCTAAGTCACTTCGGTCATGCCCCGATTCTGTGTGACCCCATAGATGGGAGCCCACCAGGCTCCCCCATCCCTGGGATTCTCCAGGTAAGAACACTGGAGTGGGTTGCCATTTCCTTCTCCAATGCAGGAAAGTGAAAAGTGAAAGTGAAGTCGCTCAGTCGTGTCCGACTCTGGGTTCCACTCCTAGAGTTTTTGATTTAATTCATTTAGGGTATGGATTAGACCTTGGGATTTTTAAAAGCTCTGTGCAGGATTCTGTTTCACATCTATGTATCACTTGAGAACTACTGACGTGTAAGAGTTGATATTTGTTGTAATGAAATACTTCTTGTGATAAACCTCAGGAAAAAAAAAAAAAAAAGTATTTTCCCTCCCAGGCCAGAGTTTCCATCTCCCTCACCAATCCATTCCAAAGACTGAAAAAGCCCCAAGGAAAAGCTGTATTTCCCTATGTGTGTATGCTGTCATGTTCAACTGTTTGCAACTCCATGGACTATAGCCTACCAGGCTCCTCTATGTGATTTCCCAGGCAAGAATAGGAGAGTGAGGTTACCATTTCGTTTTCCAGAGGATTTTCCTGACCCAGGGATCAGAACTGGTGTCTCTTACTTCTTTTGGATTGGCAGGCAGATTCTTTACCACTATGCCACCTGAGAAAAGCCTTTAAGTTTCCCTGTAAGGAACCTAAAAACCTCATGCTAAAGACTGTTTCCTCTCATCCCTGCTGGCAATGAAGAACAGCTGGCACCCATTCTTCTCTTTTCCATAAGCCAGTCGACAAAACTAATGAGACAGCTTTACGTGTGTGTTGTCCTGAATAAAAAATATACAGAGGAAGCTGGTGAATTATCATTTCTAATCAACAAATTTATTAATTTGTTTAAACAAGTTGTCCATCAGCAACTCACAGTCTACTCAAACTCATGTCCATTGAGTTGGTCATCCAACCAATTCAGTCCTCTGTTGTCCCCATCTCCTCCCTCCTTCAATCTTTCCAGCATCAGGATCTTTTCAAATGAGTCAGTTCTTCACATCAGGTGGCCAAAGTATTGGAGTTTCAGCTTCAGCATTAGTCTTGAAATGAATATTCAGGACTGATTTCCTTTAGGATGGACTGGTTGTATCTCCTGGCATCCAAGGGACTCTCAAGAGTCTTCTCCAACATCACAGTTCAAAAGCATCAATTCTTCAGCGCTCAGCCTTCTTTACAGTCCAACTCTCACATCTATACATAACTACTGGAAAAACCAAAGCTTTGACTAGACAGACCTTTGTTGGAAAAGTAATATCTCTGCTTTTAATATACTGTCATATATTAGTCATAATATATGACATATATTATGACTAATAATATATTAGTCATAAAGGTTAGTCATAACTTTTCTTCCAATGAGCAAGCATCTTTTAATTTCATGGCTGCAGTCACCATCTGCAGTGATTTTGGAGCCCACAAAAATAAAGTCTCTTACAGTTTCCATTTTTTCCCTATTTTCCATGAAGTGATGGGACCAAATTCCATGCTCTTACTTTTCTAAATGTTGAGTTTTAAGCCAACTTTTTTACTCTCCTCTTTCACTTTCAAGAGTCTCTTTCTCCTTCACTTTTTCCCATAAGGATGGTGTCATCTGCATATCTGAGGTTATTGATATTTCTCCCGGCAATCTTGATTCCAGCTTGTGGTACATAGAGTCTGGCATTTCTCGAGATGTACTCTGCACATAAGTTAAATAAGCAGGGTGACAATATATAGCCTTGATATACTCCTTTTCCAATTTGAAACCAGTCCATTGTTCCATGTGCAGTTCTAACTGTTGCTTCTTGACCTGTATACAGATTTCTCAGGAGGCAGGTCAGGTGGTCTGGTATTCACACATCTTTAAGAATTTTCCACAGTTTGTTGTGATCCACATAGTCAAAGGCTTTGGCATGGTCAATAAAGCAGAGGTAGAAGTTTTACTGAAATTCTCTTGCTTTTTTGATGATCCAAAAAATGTTGGCAGTTTGATCTCTGGTTTCTCTGCCTTTTCTAAATCCATCTTGAACATCTGGAAGTTCACAGTTCACTAACTGTTGAAGACTGGCTTGGAGAATTTAGAGCATTACTTTGCTAGTGTGTGAGATGAGTGCAATTGTCCAGTAGTTTGAGCGTTCTTTCCTATTGCCTTTCTTTGGGATTGGAATTAAAACTGACCTTTCCCATTCCTGTGGCCATTGCTGAGTTTTCCAAATTTGCTGGCATGTTGAGTGCAGCACTTTCACAGCATCATCTTTCAGAATTTGAAATAGCTCGACTGGAATTCCATCACTTCCACTAGCTTTGTTCATAGTGATGCTTTCTAAGGCCCACTTGACTTTGCATTCCAGGATGTCTGGCTCTAGGTGAGTGATCATACCACTGTGATTATCTGGATCATGAAGATCTTTTTTGTATGGTTCTTCTGTGTATTTGCCATCTCTTTTTAGTATCTTCTGCTTCAGTTAGGTCCATACCATTTCTGTCCTTTATTGTGCCCATCTTTACATGAAATGTTCCTTTGGTATCTCTAATTTTCTTGATGAGATCTCTAGTCTTTTCCATTCTATTGTTTTCCTCTATTTCATTGCACTGATCACTGAGGAAGGCTTTCTAATCTCTCCTCGCTAGTCTTAGGAACTCTGCATTCATATGGGTATATATTTCCTTTACTTCTTTTCTTTTTCCTTTCTTTATAGCATCAGACTTTACTTTCTCTACTAGACAAATTCACAACTGAGCTTCATTTCTGCTTTGGCTCAACTGCTTCATTCATTCTGGAACCAGTAGTAATTGCCTTCCACTCTTCCCCAGTAGCACATTTGACACCTTATGACCTGGGGGGCTCATCATCTGGAGTCATTTATTTTTGCCTGTTCATACTGTTTGTGGTGTTTTCCAGGGAAGAATTCTAGAGTATATTGTCATTTTCTTTTCTTGTGGATCATGTTTGGGTCCAGAAATGATAGGTATTTCACAAACACTGAATTTCTTTCCTTGCAGTCCTCTGGAAGTACAGAGTTCTGTTCTGTTTTGTTTTGTTTTCCTTTTTAGCTCATTTATTATGTGACATATACAGCTGAGTCATTTTTACCCAAGTATATGGTTTTTCTTTTTGGTAATTGGAAACATTGTTTAAAATAAAAAGCTTTCTCCTAAATAAATTTCTTCCTGCTTTTATTATTTTAATATAATTTATGCACAAATCCTTTGTTGTCCTAATGGGTAGAAATCAATTCGGTCAGAAGAATGAAAGGCAGGTTTTCAATCTGTATTTAAAGCATTGACAATTTCATGATGTTATTGTTCCTAGAAAAAGAACTTAAAACCTTTTAGAGATAAAGCAGTCCTAATTCTTTTTAAATCTTACAACTGATGTCAATTAGTGGTTACAGAAAGATGCCCACTAAGATATTTGATGACAATAATTGATAACAAAATAAATAAAATCGAAGTAAAGTCTAGTTTGGGGGTTTATTTAAGTTATAAAGAGACTTTATAATTTACGCATATAATTTGTTTGGGCCTCATATAATATGGCCTATTTAAACTGTATAAAAGGTCATATATAACAGAGAAAAGTAAAAAGTGAAAGTGAAGTCGCTCAGTCATGTCCAACTCTTTGCCTCCCTGTGGGCTGTAGCCTACCATGCTCCTCTGTCCATGGGATTTTCCAGGCAATAGTACTGGAGTGGATTGACATTTCCTTCTCCAGGGGATCTTCCCAACCCAGAGACTGAACCCGGGCATTGTAGACAGACACTTTACTGTCTTAACCACCAGGGAAGTCAGAGAAAGGAGGAATCAAATAAGAGAAATAGCTTTAAAACATCTTAGTTCAATATTTGATATAAATCAATGCAAACACATGACCTTTAAAATACATTTTTTCTTGCACTTTTAAAATTTTTTTCTAATTTTTAATTGAAGTGTAGTTGATTTATAGTGTTGTCTTAATTTCTAGTGTACAATAAACAGATTCAGTTATATATATATACATGCACATATACACTCATTTTCAGATCATTTTCCCATATAGGTTGTTATGAAATATTGATTATAGTTCTTATGGTATAAAGTAAGTTCTTATTATTTATCTATTTTATATATAGTATTGTGTGTACATTACTCCCAAATTCCTACTTTATCTCTCCTCCCAACCTTTCCTATTAGGTAACCATGTTTGTTTTCTATGTATGTGAGACTATTTCTATTTTAGAAATAAGTTCATTTGTATCACTTTTTTTTAGATTCCACATATAAGTGATATCATATGATATTTGCCTTTCTCTATTTGACTTATATCACCTAGTATGACAATATCTAGGTTTATTCATGTTGCTATGAATTGCATTATTTCATTCTTTTTATGACTGAGTAGTATTCCATTATATACATGTAACCACATCTTCTTAAACCATTTATCTGTTAATGGACATGTAGATCATGTCTATATCTTAGCTATTGAACATAATGCTGCAATGAACATTGGAGACTAGCACATTTATTAAAGTGATCTATACTTTTTGTCACCCACAATCAACGCTCATATAAAACAATGTGACAAGAATTCTTCCCAACTAGATTGCAGTTTCTAATTCAATTAATCACTCAGTATATAGAAGAGAAATTTTCCTCTAGTGTTTTTAATTATCCTGAAGAGATCTCTAATCTTTCCCATTCTATTGTTTTCTTCTACTTCTTTTTATTGTTCACTTAGGAATGATTTCTTGTATCTCCTGGGTATTCTTTGTAACTGCATTCAGATGGATATATCTTTCTTTTTCTCCTTTGCCTTTCTCTTCTCTTCTTTTCTCAGCCATTTGTAAGGCTTCCTCAGACATTTTACCTTTTGCATTTTTTTGTGGGGGGAGGGGTGGTTTTGATCATTGCTTCCTGTACAATGTTACAAACCTCCAACTATAGTTCTTCAGATAGTCTATCAGATTTAATCCCTTGAATCTATTTGTCACTTTCACTATACAATCATAAGGGATTTGATTTAGGTTGTACCTGAATGGCCTAGTGATTTTCCATACTTTTTTCAATTTAAGACTAGAGATCTCTTCAAGAGAATTAGAGATACCAAGGGAATATTTCATGTAAAGATGGGCACAATAAAGGACAGAAACGGTATGGACTTAGCAGAAGAAGATATTAAGAAGAAGTGGCAAGAATACACAGAACTATATGAAAATGATCTTAATGACCCAGACAACCATGATGGTGACCTAGAGTCAGACATCTTGGAGTGTGAAGTTAAATGGACCATCACTATGAATAAAGCTAGTGGATATGATGGAATTCCAGCTGAGCTATTTCAAATCTTAAATGATGATGCTATGAAAGTGCTGCTCTCAATATGCCAGCAAATTTGGAAAACTCAGCAGTGGCCACAGGACTGGAAAAGTCTATTCTTCACTCCAATACCAAATGAGGATAATGCCAAAAGAATGTTCAAACTACCACACATTTGCTCTAATTTCACATGCTAGCAAAGTAACATTCAAAATTCTCCAAGCTAGACTTCAACAGTACATGAATAGAGAACTCCCAGATGTTCAAGCTGGAATTCTGAGTAGACAGAGGAGCCAGAGATCAAGTTGCCAACATCCATTGAATCACAGAAAAAGCAAGAGAATTCCAGAAAAACATCTACTTCTGCTTCATTGACTATGCTAAATGCCTTTGACTGTGTGGATCACAACAAACTGCAGAAATTTCTTAAAGAAATGGGAATACCAGAACACCTTACCTGCCTCCTGAGAGACCCATTTTTAGGTCAAGAAGTAGTTTGAAAGCATAAATTGGACATAGAACAAAGGACTGGTTCAAAATTGGGAAAGGAGTACATCAAGGCTGTATATTGTCACCGTGCTTATTTAACTTACATGCAGTGTAAATCATGATAAACGCTGGGCTGAATGAAGCACAAGTTGGAATCAAGATTGCCAGGAGAAATATCAATAATCCCAGATATTCAAATTTCACCACCCTTATGGCAGAAAGCAAAGAGGAGAGTGAAAAACATGGCTTAAAACTCAATATTCACAAAATTAAGTTCATGGCATATAGTCCCTTCACTTCATGACAAATAGATGAGAAAATAGGTGGTATCATCTGCATATCTAAGGAAATAGACACAAACTTTACTTTCTTGGGTTCCAAAAATCACTGCAGATGGTGACTGCAGGCATGAAATTAAAAGATGCTTGCTCCTTCAAAGATATAGTACATATGGGTTTCTTTGGTGGCTCAGTAATGAAGAATCCACCTGTGATGCAGGAGATGCTGGTTGATACTGGGTTGGGAAGATCATCTAGAGAAGGAAATGGCAACCCACTCGAGTATTCTTGCCTAAAAACTTCCATGGACAGAGATGCCTGGCAGGCTACAGCCCATGGGGTTGCAAGATGTGGACGACTTAGCGATTAAACCACACCATGTAGCACATATCTTTTTGTGTAAACTGTTTTTACACAAATTTAGTAAAATTTCTAATCATTTTGCAATTTCTGTACATTTCATTTATTTTAACATGTTTAAAAAGCTGTGGTGAGCTTATCAGTGACATTTCTAAACTGAATTTATTACACCTGCTTAAGCATTGTCCTTTTATTATAAGGCTAACGTGTTGGACATTTTTAGTATCTGAGAAAATCATATGAACTATATTTACAACTATAGTTTGAAATGCTTGGAGGAATACTCAGGTAGATATTGCTATATCGGTAGACAAGTGGCTCAGTCTTGTCTCAACTCCTTTCCGCCCCTTAAACCCCACACCACCGGCCCTCCCTATCCATCACCAACTCCTGGATGTCACTCGAACTCACACCCATCAAGTCAGTGATACCCACCAACCACATCCTCCTCTGTCCTCCCCTTCTCCTCCTCCCCCCAACCCCTCCCACCATAGGATTCTTCTCCACCAATTAACCAATTCTCGGGAGGTGGCCAAAAAATTCTGGGTTTCTCTTTTTTAACAATACTTTCTAACAAAATTCCAGAATTGATCTCTTTCAGAATGGACTGGTTGGATCTTCTTTCCAATCCAAGGGACTCTCAAGAGTCTTCTCCAACACCACAGTTCAAAAGCATCAATTCTTCAGCGCTCAGCCTTCTTCACAGTCCAGCTTTCACATCCATACATGACCACAGGAAAGACCATAGCCTTGACTAGGCGAACCTTGTTGGTAAAGTAATGTCTCTGCTTTTGAATATGCTATCTAGGTTGGTCATAACTTTCCTTCCAAGGAGTAAGCGCCTTTTAATTTCATGGCTGCAGTCACCATCTGCACTGATTTTGGAGCCCAGAAAATTAAAGTCTGACACTGTTTCCACTGTTTCTCCATCTATTTCCCATGTAGTGATGGGACCAGATGCCATGATCTTCGTTTTCTGAATGTTGAGCTTTAAGCCAACCTTTTCACTCTCCACTTTCACTTTCATCAAGAGGCTTTTTAGCCCCTCTTCACTTTCTGCCATAAGAGTGGTGTCATCTGCATATCTGAGGTTATTGATATTTCTCCCAGCAATCTTGATTCCAACTTGTGTTTCTTCCAGTCCAGCATTTCTCATGATGTACTCTGCATATAAGTTAAATAAACATGGTGACAATATGCAGCCTTGACGTACTCCTTTTCCTATTTGGAACCAGTCTGTTGTTCCATGACCAGTTCTAACTGTTGCTTCCTGACCTGCATACAGATTTCTCAAGAGGCAGATCAGGTGGTCTGGTATTCCCATCTCTTTCAGAATTTTCCACAGTTTATTGTGATCTACAGAGTCAAAGGCTTTGGCATAGTCAATAAAGCAGAAATAGATGTTTTTCTGGAACTCTCTTGCTTTTTCCATGATCCAGTGGATGTTGGCAATTTGATCTCTGGTTCCTCTGCCTTTTCTAAAACCAGCTTGAACATCAGGAAGTTCACGGTTCACGTATTGCTGAAGCCTGGCTTGGAGAATTTGAGCATTACTTTACTAGCGTGTGAGATGAGTGCAATTGTTCAGT
>CAKXYN010000775.1:0-17095 GCA_935064755.1 Tragelaphus eurycerus | reverse complement strand
AAACAGTGTCCGACTTTCTTTTTCTGGGCTCCAAAATCACTGCAGATGGTGACTGCAGCCATGAAATTAAAAGACGCTTGCTCCTTGGAAGGAAAGTTATGACCAACCTAGATAGCATATTCAAAAGCAGAGACATCACTTTGCCAACAAAGGTTCGCCTAGTCAAGGCTATGGTCTTTCCTGTGGTCATGTATGGATGTGAGAGCTGGACTGTGAAGAAGGCTGAGCGCTGAAGAATTGATGCTTTTGAGCTGTGGTGTTGGAGAAGACTCTTGAGAGTCCCTTGGACTGCAAGGAGATCCAACCAGTCCATTGTGAAGGAGATCAGCCCTGGGATTTCTTTGGAAGGAATGATGCTAAAGCTTAAACTCCAGTATTTTGGCCACCTCATGCAAAGAGTTGACTCATTGGAGAAGACTCTGATGCTGGGAGGGATTGAGGGCAGGAGGAGAAGGGGACGACAGAGGATGAGATGGCTGGATGGCATCACTGACTCGATGAATGTGAGTCTGAGTGACCTCCGAGAGCTGGTGATGGATAGGGAGGCCTGGCGTGTTGCGGTTCATGGGGTCGCAAAGAGTCGGACACGACTGAGCGACTGATCTGATCTGATACATTCATGTATATTAATATATGCATATATATTAATATTCCTCTTCATTATGATTTATCATAGATATTAAATGTAGCTCCCTGTGCTATATAATAGAAACATGTTTATTCATCCTATACATAGTAATATTTTGCATAAGTTTTAAATATGCTAGACATCATGCAATTCTTTTTGGATATAAATGAAGTGGTGATCAATTATTACCTCTCACTTTAGATTGGTTATAAATATCATGGTATTCCCATATTATCAATAATCACTGGAAATAAAGTAAAGGGAAAACTTTTAAAGTCCCAAGCTACACAACTGCCTATCACAGACTTTTGAGAGCAGTATCTGAAGCCTACATTTGCCTTATCTCATTTGGTAACTGAACCACATTTGTAGCACTTGCAGTTTTGCAATCAGGTTCCCTGACAACTCTCTCTTTCATTCTGGTAGAGACATCTCATTTTTCTAATGCTTATTTTTTATTTCATGTGAGTTTTAATTTCATTATGATTATGTCTTTGAAAGGTGTTTCCTGATCATTGCAGCCTTCTGCAGTGATTATGCCTTCCTTCACGTCACTCATTGTTCCCTCACTGGCACCCTTCTTAAGCTTGCTCTATGGTCTATTCAGTAAGAAAGTGTTGTGCCAGTTGTTAAGCTCTTGCATCTCAGTTTCAAAATCTCTTGTGTATGCTCTGCTGTATGATGCTGTAGTTGAGACTCAAAACCCCATTTCTGCTTTGCCAGCTGCTCCCTCTTTGGCTCTACCAATAGAGACAGTAGACACAGCATACATTTCTATCTACTTACTGTTGTCTACAAGGTCCTTCCTCAGTATCTCATAGTTTTCCAAGTATAGGCCTTTTACCTCCTTAGTTATATTTATTCCTAGATATTATATTATTTTTATGTGTTTGTAAAGGGAATTGTTTTTAAAATTTGTCTTCCTGATAGTTCATCATTAGTCTATAGGAATGTAATAGATATTGGTATACTAATTTTGCACCCCACAACTTTATCAAATTCATTGATGAATTCTAGTAGATAGAGGGGGAGGCAATGGCACCCCACTCCAGTACTCTTGCCTGGAAAACCCCATGGGCAGAGGAGCCTGGTGGACTGCAGTCCATGGGGTCGCTAGAGTCGGACACGACTGAGCGACTTCACTTTCACTTTCCACTTTCATGCATTGGAGAAGGAAATGGCAACCCACTCGAGTGTTATTGCCTGGAGAATCCCAGGGACAGCGGGGCCTGATGGGCTGTCGTCTATGGGGTCGCACAGAGTCGGACATGACTGAAGCGACCTAGCAGCAGCAGCAGCAGAGGGGGAGGAGAATGGAAAGAGTGACAGACTGTTTTTCTTGGGCTCTGAAATCATTGCTGATGAAATTAAAGATGCTTGCTTCTTGGAAGAAAAACCACGATGGACCTAGACAGTGTATTAAAAGGCAAAAACATCACTTTGCCAACAAAGTTCCATCTAATCAAAGCTATAGTTTTTCCTGTAGTCATGTACAGATGTTAGAGTTGAACCATGAGCGGGATGAGCACTGAAGAATTGATGCTTTTGATCTGTAGTGCTAGAGAAAACTCTTGAGAGTCCCTTGGACAGCAAGATCAAACCAGTCAATCCTAAAGGAAATCAACCCTGAATATTAATTGGAAGGACTGAAGCTGAAGCTCCAATAATTTGGCCACCTGATGCAGAAAGCTGACTCATAGGAAAAGACTCTAATGTTGAGAAGATTGAGGGCAGGAGAAGGGAACAACATAAAATGAGATGGCTGGATGGCAACTTTGACTTAATGGACATGAGTTTGAACAAACTCCAGGAGATACTGAAGGACAGGGAAGCCTGGTAATCTGCATTACATTGGGTCACAAAAAGTCAGGCACGACTGAGTGATTTAAAGACAATAACAAAGTACTTTTTAAAGCATCTTAAAATTTTTCCATGTAGAGTACCATGCCACTTGCAAACAGTGACAATTTTTCTTCTTCTTTTCCAATTTGGGCTTTTATTTGTTTTTATTGCCAGATTGCTGTGGCTATAACTTCCAATACAATGCTGAATAAAAGTTTCAAAAATGGACATCTTTGCTTTGTTCCTGATCTTAGAGGTAAGCCTGCAACACTTCACCATTAAGTATCATATTAGCTGAGGGTTTCTATTATATGGCCTTTATGTTTAGGGATGTTCTCTTTATACCCACTTTATGGAAACTTTTTTTCTTAAATAGGTGTTGAACTTTGTCAACAGCTTTTGCTGCATGTAATAAGATGATCATATGATGTATATTCTTTAATTTGTTAATGTGTCACACTGATTGACTTGCAGATATTGAAAAAAAAACATACATCCCTGGGATAAGTCCCACTTGATCATGGAGTATGATCCTTTTAATATGTTGTTGAATGCATTTCCTAATATTTTGTTGAGGATATTTTGCATCTTTGCCCTCAGTGATATTGGCCAGTACTTTTCTTGTTTTGTATTATCTTTGTCTGGTTTCTGTATCAGGTGATGCTGGCCTCATAGAATAAGTTCAGAAGTATTCCTCCTGCTACAATTTTTGGAAATAGTTTGAGAAGGATAGGTATTAACTCTTCTCTGTTTGATAGAATTTACCCATGAAGACATCTGGTCTTGAACTTTTTGTTGAGAGTTTTTAAATTACTGATTTAATTTTATTACTGGTAATTGGTCTGTTCATATTTTCTATTTCTTCCTGGTTAAGTCTCTGGAGATTGTACCTTTCTAAGAATTTGTCCAATTCTTCTAGATTATCCATTTTGTTAGCATATAGTTGTCTGTAGTAGTCTTTTATGCACTTCTGTATTTCTGTGTTGTTGATTGCAATTTCTCCTTTTTCACTCCTGATTTTATTGATTTGGACTGTCTTTGTTTTTTCTTGAGAGTGACTGAAGATTTATCAATTGTGTTTATATTTTCGAAGAATCAGCTTTTAGTTTCATTGATTTTTTTTTTCCTATTTTTTGTCTATTTATTTCTGCTCTGATCTTTAGGATTTCTTCTTAATTTTGTGTTGCTCTTCTTTCTCTGGTTGCTTTAAGTAGTGAAGTGAAAATGAAGTGTTAGTTATTCAGTTGTGTCTGATTCTTTGCGACCCCCATGGACTGTAAAGGATAGGCTGTTTATTTGAGCTCTTTCTTGTTTCTTGAGGTAAGATTGAATTACTATAAACTTCCCTCTTAGAATTGCTTTTGCTGTGTCCTATAGGTTTTGGAGCACACTCTTTTTTTTTTTCATTTCTGTTTAAGTATTTTTTGATTTCCCTTTTGATTGCTTCAGTAATCCATTGGTTGTTAAGTTGCATATTGTTTAGCTGTAATATGTTTGTGGGGTTTGTGGGTCTTCTCCATATATTGATTTCTTGCTTCATAACATTGAAGGAAGGATGTTTCTGGGTGGGGAGGGGTCCTGGATCTTGTGTAAGCCTGCTGATGGGTGGGGCTAGTTTCTCACATGATTCAATTGCAATATCTGATATGTCCTAAAGCTGATACTTGAGTGCTGACAAGTGGGTCAAGATCCTGGGGTGGCTGTTTGAGGGGTTCAAGGTGTATATGAGCTGGTGTAAATCTGCTGATTAGTGTGACTGGTTCTGGGAATCCTAAGATTAGTGCCAGCCCACAGGTGGGTGGAACCATGTCCTGATGTCACTGGCTGTGGGGCCCAGGAGGCCCCAGTGGTGATGTTGGCCTTCTGGAAGGTGGACCCAGGGTTCAAGTGATCCTTTAACTGCTTCAGGACTCCTGGTGGAAGGATTGAGTCCTGACATAGTAGGCTCTGGGGCTGTGATGGTCCTGGGTCTGGTGTGTGCCTGGTAGTGAGTAGGGCCAGAGACCAAGGGATTCCAGGGCTGGAGCCTATCCACTGATGGGTGAAGCTGGGGCTAGTGCTGGCTCACTGGTGGATGTAGCCAGGTACTTAGGGATCCAGAGTTATCTTGTCAAACTGTTGTTGATGAGGCTAGAGCCCAGGTTACCCTGGGGCTGATGCTTGCTCAGTCAGGAATGGGGCCAAGCCCTGATCCTCTGGTGCACAGAATCATCACTATATCCATTTAACATTATACTGGAGATTTCAACCAAGGAAATGAAGCAATGAAAAGAGCTAAAAGACACTCATACTGGAAAAGAAGAAAACTATCTGCAGAAGACAGAGCCTTGCATGCAGAATATCAATACTAAAACACTGCTAAAACATTATTAGTATTAATAAATGAGTTCAAAGGTTGCAGGAGACAAGAGCAATATATAAAAATCAATTGTATTTATAAGAACTTACAATGATCAATCTGAAAGGGAAATTAGGAAAGCAATTCCATTTATAATAATATTAAAGATAATAAAATACTTAAGAGTAAATTTTACAAAAGAAATGCAAAACCTATACTGAGAACTATGAAACTTTGCTTAAAGGTATATTTAAAATATCTACATACACAAAAGTCAATCCCACATTAGTGGGCCAGGAGACTTAACATTGTTAAGATGGCAATACTTTCTGACAGCCTTCTTTGTAGAAACTGACAGGCTGATTCTAAAATTCTTATAGAGTTGCAAGGAACCTGGAATAGTTAAAAGAATATTGTTTTGATTTTCTTTTTTTTAAAAAAAAAGCAAATTAGGATGACTCATACTTCCCAGTTTTAAAACTTACTACAAAGCTACAGTGATCAAAAAGTATGACAGTGTCATAAGGATAGAAATATAGAAATAGAATAGAATTAAGAAATCAATTCCAACTCTTGCAAAAACCTTTTTAACAAAAGGTACTGTGCCAACTCCATAGCCACATATGAAAAAAGAATGACGATGAAAAACTTGTGCCTGCAGCTACAGGGTAGCCTTAGCTCACTGCAACTAGAGAAAGCATGTGCAATGAAGACCCAGTGCAACCATAAATAAATAAATAAATAAAATTTATTTAGAAGATAAATATTGTTAAAATTTTGACTGTGGAAAAACCTGACAGCAGAATAAAAATGATGCATTTTTGCAAATAGTTGACAGTTCCTCAGAAAGTTAAACAGTTGTCAATGACCCAGAAATTCTACTAGAGAACTCTACTCCAAGGAGAAATGAAATATGTCCTCACAAAAAAAATTTATACAAATGATTATAGAAGTTATATGACTAACACCCCAAAGTTGAAAACCACCCAGATGTTCATTAACTAATGAATGGACTTTGATTTTACAAAAGTTGCATATCCACGTGTGCGCTCAGTTGCTCAGTCATGTCCAACTCTTTGCAACCCCTGTATTGCAGGCTGCAATACTCCTCTCCATGGAATTTTCCAGGCTAGAATACTGGAGTGGGTTGCCATTTCCTTCTCCAGGGGATCTTCTCGACCCAGGTATCAGATCTGCATCTCCTGTGATTCCTGCATTGGCAGATTCTTTGCTGTCACCTGTAAGGTATATATATGAAGGAATATCATTCAGCTATAAAAGGCATGAAATACTGATACATGCTGTCTATCAATGAACATTGAAAATATTACCCTAAGTAAAAGAACTCAGTCTCAAAAGACCACATAATATATTATTATACCTATATAAAATGCCCATGCTGCTGCTGCTGCTAAGTCACTTCAGTCGTGTCCGACTCTGTGTGACCCCATAGACGGCAGCCCACCAGGCTCCCTCATCCCTGAGATTCTCCAGGCAAGAACACTGGAGTGGATTGCCATTTCCTTCTCCAATGCGTGAAAGTGAAAAGTGAAAGGAAGTAGCTCAGTCATGTCCGACTCTTAGCGACCCCGAGGACTGTAGCCTACCAGGCTCCTCCATCCATGGGATTTTTCCAGGCAAGAGTAATGGAGTGGGGTGCCATTGCCTTCTCCAATGAAGTGCCCATAGTATGCAAATTTATAGATAAAGTCCATTAGTTGTTATTTAGGGCTAGAGAAGGGTGAGATAAAGGGGGTTAAAGGATATGAGCTTTCTTTCTGAGGTGAGGAAAAT
Source organism: Tragelaphus eurycerus (assembly GCA_935064755.1). Lineage (NCBI taxonomy): Eukaryota > Metazoa > Chordata > Mammalia > Artiodactyla > Bovidae > Tragelaphus > Tragelaphus eurycerus. Next base: position 10,493 of record CAKXYN010000775.1, on the reverse strand, counting down.
GTTCTAAAATTTACTGCAGTGATAGCAGAACACCTTTGGATACACTTAAAACCATTTAATTTCACAATTTAGATGGTGCATAAATTACATCTTAATAATGTAGTTAAAATAGTAGCTGTGATGAGACTCTAGGCAGACACATAAGCAAATGGAGATGATTAGTTGCACATACGGTTAGCCGATGTGGGTAGTGTAGTCTTTGAACTCAGATGACTTTTGCGGTTCGAAAGACTCAAAGGGGAAGAAGGTTCAGGGTATCTAGGAGGTGTCATTTTGATCCACTTAAGGGGTATTTGATCCTCTTGGTGATTGATGAGGACAGAGGTTGGGGAGAGGAGTACCTGTGTTTTAACCTGTGGTACTTGAAACAGCTGAGCGATGGGCTTCTTGAGTCTTATTGTGTGAAATGAGGAACTCTTGGTCCATGGGCATCAGAGATCAGCAGCCCTTTTCAGAGGACTGACCAGAGGCTCTGAGAACTGCCACAGGGCATACTGGCCATTGCACCTCACCTTTTCCTTTTATTCAGAAAACCACTCCTGCCTTTCTCTGTGGTTACTTCCCTGTCAAGTTTTAGTAGACTGCCATATCTATGAGGTCTTGTGAGTTGAGTTTATTTCTTCCTGAAAGTTAGATAAACAAAACTATCTGCTTTGTTTTTCTTTCCTATTTGTGTCTCCACTCTGCTGGACACTTCCATTAACTTTGACTTATAAGATACCAATTGCTTTGCTCCAGGCTTAAAAATTTCCCCAAATTTAGTAATATTTGGGCAGTGGCTCCATTCTGGAAACTTAACAGATATGTAAAATGCACTCTGAAACGTTTAACCAACCTCAGATATAAAGCAGCTTCAGTCATACCCAACTTTTTGCAACCCCATAGACAGTAACCTGCCAGGCTCCTCTGTCCTTGGGGATTCTCCAGGCAAGAATAGTGGAGTGGGTTTCCATGACCTCCTCCAGGTTATCTTCCTGACCCAGGCATCAAACCCATTGTCTCTTACTGGAAGGCAGGTTCTTTACTACTAGCACCACCTGCGAAGCCCAAAGAAGTCCATGAGTAGGAACCAATTGTCCAGAAGTCAGAGGACTCTACCTTAGTGACTACATTTGCAATGATTCCAGACAGACTCTTGATGAATGTGTGATGAACAAAACAGAGATGTTATCATATGCTTGACAAGAAGACTGAGACAGTTATATTGGGCTAAGGGGTGGCAGGTGTTGACAAGGTGCTCGAGTCCCATCACAGTTGCATCATTACATCAAAAAGTAAATGTGACAATGGTAGATGTAATTGCAATGGATGTAATTGCAAAACAAATCTGAGGATTAATGACTTGCCTGTTACAGGAGGAATCCATATATAAGGCATTTACTTGGTGTTATTTCTGAACATTAATTTCTTTTCCTATTGTAGAGTCTTGGGTTTCATAGCTATAGGCATTGTGAAAATTGATCCATCAATGAAGAAAAATGCTGACATTTTTTAACCAAAATTGCTTTATAATTAAAGAGCATGCATTTTGTCTCAAGTGTTTCTAAAGTAAGAAAATAGCTTGCAGGGTAAACTGGGACATGAGTTGCTTTCATTCCACCAAGTAAATCAGTATAAATGAGAAACTGATAAAGTAATTCATTGAGTCAACTCTCAAATTCCAAATGTTCCTTGTGACTCTGAATCCAAATATTCACAGTCTGTTTTCTCAGTTCTAATATGAAAAGGGTGATTAATATCACCTTTCAGCTCTGGTTTTCCAAGACTCTATGTCTCTGTGACTGATCAGGTAGTGCTATTTAAAGGTCAAGAGTGCCCTGTCTGGAGTTAGACATATTTTGAATGGAGCCCTGGTTCCACTATTTACTTTTAAGTGTACTTCACGAGTTTTCTAACTTTCCTGGATCACAGGTACTTAATATGTAATATGGAAGGATGAACAGAGCCCTCTGCATAAAGAGGTTGTATGAATTAAAGGGAGAACCAATGTAAAACATTTAGTACAATTCCTTACCTTTTTAATGGAGAAGGAAATGGCAACCCAGTTCAGTATTCTTGCCTGGAGAATCCTGTGGACAGGGGATCCTGGTGGGCTGCTGTCCATGGAGTCGCAGAGAGTCAGACACGACTGAAGCAACTTAGCATGCATACACGCATTGGAGAAGGAAATGGCAACCTACTCCAGTGTTCTTGCCTGGAGAATCCCAGGGACAGGAGAGCCTGGTGGGCTGCTGCCTATGGGATTGCACAGAGTCGAACACGACTGAAGCGACTTAGAAGCAGAAGCAGCAGCTTACGTTTTTAAAGGCTCCATCTTCAAATGCAGTAACACTGGGAATTAGGGCTTCCACGTGTGAATTTTAGAGGATACACAGTTCAGTTCATAACATGCCATTCCATAGCACTAAGGAGTATTTTATCTTATGTAAAATATATGGTTACAAAAAAGAGTCAGTGCCCAATGGCAAGTCAGAAAACTGTATTGCTTTCTTAGCTTTTGATTAGTTTTTGTTTTTATTTTGTATTTTAGCACTATGATCTGCATATCTGAGGTTATTGATATTTCTCCCAACAATCTTGAGTCCAGCTTGTGCTTCATTCAGCGTGGCATTTCATGCTGGTGGCTTCAACAGTAAAGCGTCTGCCCACAATGGGTTCAATCCCAGGCTTGGAAAGATCCCCTGGAGAAAGAAATGGCCACACACTCCAGTTCTCTTGCCTGGAAAATCCCGTGGACGGAGGAGCCTGGTAGGCTACAGTCCATGGGGTCACAGAGAGTCGGACATGACTGAGTGCCTTCACTTTCACCACTTTGCCTCTGCATATAAGTTAAATAAGCAGGGTGACAATATACAGCCTTGATATACTCCTTTCCTGATTTGGAACCACTCTGTTGTCCCATTGCCAGTTCTAACTGTTGCTTCTTGACCTGCATATAGATTTCTCAGGAAGCCTCAGATAGGCAGATGACACCACCCTTATGGCAGAAAGAGAAGAACTAGAGAGCCTCTTGATGAAAGTGTGAGAGGAGAGTGAAAAAGTTGGCTTAGAACTCAACATTCAGAAAACTAAGATCATGGCATCCAGTCCCATCACACTTCATGGAAAATAGATAGGGAAACAATGGAAATAGTGAGAGACTTTATTTTTGGACACTCCAAAATCACTTCAGATGGTGGTTGTAGCAATGAAATTAAAATACACTTGCTCTTTGGAAGAAAAGCTATGACCAATCTAGACAGCATATTAAAAAGCAGAGACATTATTTTGCCAACAAAGGTCCGTCTAGTCAAGGCTATGGCTTTTCCAGTAGTCATGTATGGATGTGAGAGTTGGACTATAAAGAAAGTTGAGTGCCGGCCAAAGAATTGATGCTTTTGAATTGTGGTGTTGGAAAAGACTCTTGAGAGTCCCTTGGACTGCAAGGAGATCAAACCAATCAATCCTAAAGGCAATCAGTCCTGAATATTCATTGGAATGATGGATGCTGAAGCTGAAGCTCCAATACTTTGGCCACCTGATGTAAAGAAATGACTCATTGGAAAAGACCCTTATGCTGGGAAAAATTGAAGGCAGGAGGAGACAGGGATGACAGAGAATGAGATGGTTGGATGGCATCACTGACTCATTGGACATGAGTTACGGTAAGCTCTGGGAGTTGGTGATAGAGAGGGAAGCCTGGCAGTGGCACCCCACTCCAGTCCTCTTGCCTGGAGAATCCCATGGATGGAGGAGCCTGGTAGGCTGCAGTCCATGGGGTCATTAAGAGTCGGATATGACTGAGCGACTTCACTTTCACTTTTCACTTTCATGCATTGGAGAAGGAAATGGCAAACCACTCCAGTGTTCTTGCCTGGAGAATCCCAGGGACGGTGGAGCCTGTTGGGCTGCCAGTCTGTGGGATCGCACAGAGTTGGACACAACTGAAGCGACTTAGCAGCAGCAGCAGCAGGGAAGCCTGGGGTGCTGCAGTCCCTGGGATCACAAAGAGTTGGTCATGACTGAGTGAACTATCTATTAGCACTGTGAACCTATAAACAAACAAACAATTCTTAAAACTAAAGTTTAAACATCAGTGTTTGGAAATCTTTTGGCTATTCTTACTACTGGGGATTCCTGTTCTGCCATCTACCCAGGACTCTGATTGTCACCAGGGCAGTCACCAGGGGCTCCTTCCCCCTTTCATTCTCCTTGTTCTGCTTTTCATCTTTAACCTATCTCTGTCCCTTCTCAAAACCTGTTTTTGAAGTGGAAAAATTGAGCCTCATCTTGGCTTAGTCTCTCTTCCAAGACCATATGCTAATGAAACTCCACCTTTCGGTCAATGCACATCTTTTAGTGCAAGGGGCCAATACTAGAAAAGTTATTAGCTCCACCCTAGAAGATGGAAGCAGAGTAGTCAACTTTGATCTTTTTAGTGGTTTTATCTTATTTTTATTGAAGTATATATAATTTACAATGTTGTCTTAAATAGTACTGTAAAGTGATTCAGTTATGTGTGTATATATATATATACATACATTTAATTCATAATTCTCAAAATTCATGGCAACTCAGTCCAGTATTCTTGCCTGGAGAATCCCAGAGACAGAGGAGCCTGGTGGGCTGCTATCTATGGGGTCGCACAGAGTAGGACACAACTGCAGCAACTTAGCAGCAGCAGCATATATACTCTTTTATATTCTTTTCATTATGGTTTATCATAGGATATTAAACATAGTTCTCTGTGCTATAAACTAGGATCTTATTGCTTATCCATCCTACTGCATCTGCTAACCCAAATCTCCCTTCCAAAACCCCAATCTCTTCTGCCTTGGCAACAAGTCTGTTCTTTCTGTCTGTGATTCTGTTTCTATTTCATAGATAAGTTCATTTGTGTTATATTTTAGACTCCACATGTAAGTGATCTCATATGTAATTGACTTTCTGACTTATTTCACTTAGTATGATAATCTCTAGTTGCATGATTTTGTATAGATTTGAAATAGTTAAATTGTAATTGGAGAAAGGCTGCTGAGGGTTGGGCACTGTTTTGAGAAAAAAATTAGAAAGTCGGAAGAAAACACAAGAACATACCATTTTGTGAAGAAACAAAACAAAAGTTTAATTCTTAAAATATTTGATGAATTCCGACATTTTTAAATTGTATTTCATAGGTTTTTATGAGCATTACATTGGTTTCTCAACAACTAGCAGGTTGTTGATCTGACGTTTGCAAAACACTGCCTTTAAAAAGTTAATTAAGCAAAATTCAAGAGCTACTCAGAGTTGTAGACAGGATTCCAACAAGAGTTTGCCCAAATCAAGAGCCTGCCCATGCACTATTAAAAGCATGAAAAGTCTGTGTCTTCTCCAGAGGGTGAACAAGTATTCATGAGCCTGCAGGAGTTTTCAGTGAAAGCAACTAACAAAGAAATGGAAAAAAAGATCTTTCACCTTTTACCCAGAACTGTTCATGCCTGCCTGTAAGGGCGACAGGATTCTCCTTGAAATGACAAAGCAGACTGAGTTAGGCAGTTAACTTTGAAGATGCTTCGCACAACTGCTGTTTTAAAGCATTTTTATAAAACTCAATGCTGTCATTAGAACTGTGATCCTTGCACAGTGGTGATGCCGTAGCTCATTAGGCCTGTGTGAGTTGTAATAAATGGAGAGCTGCATGGTGTGTTTATGCAGCAAGTTTAAGGCCATAGTAAGTACACGGAACATGGTTTTTTTTTTTTTTTTTTTCTCCCCTCCATTAGAATTCCTCCAATCTTGAGTTAAGTACACACACATAAACAATTACCTCACCACCACTGATTTATAAAGATAAACCCAATCTCCAAAAGACAAGTGGGAATTAAAAAAACAAAAATAAAAACAAAAACTCAATAGTAGTAAAGAGTAGAGCTTAGTAGAATCAGGGCAAAGTCTTTAGGAAGAAGATAGGTAATAGAAGCAGCTTCAGTGGTTTGTCTGTACTTCTAGCTAAGAGATTCTTCAAGGACCTGGCTCCCATACTGACAAAGAAAGCATTCATTTAGGAAGACATTAAAGGAGAAAGACTCAAGCTCTACCCACAGATCTTGCACTGCCCCACCACAGAAGTAGAAAGGGCCACCCACAGTGGCTTCCTCTCCTGCATTGGGACTTGGACCCTGATTGTATATTGTTCTTAAGTCAATGCATGGCCTCCCCTGAACAAGACAGCATGAGCTGCATTTGGAAAGAATGAGGTGACAGATGGGATAAGAGAACATGAAGAAAACTATACATATTGCATAATATTTCAAATATTAGGCATAGACTTTGCTATTTCCTCTTTCTCTCTTCACAAGAAAACAACAGAGACTCTCCAAGTCTTCTCATGTAACTGCTCAAATGATATTTGAATTTATTTTACCATGTTATCCCAAACCAAGGTTGAGAATGCTGCTGCTGCTGCTGCTGCTAAGTCGCTTCAGTCATGTCCAACTCCGTGTGACCCCATAGACAGCAGCCTACCAGGCTCCTCTGTCCCTGGGATTCTCCAGGCAAGAACACTGGAGTGGGTTGCCATTTCCTTCTCCAATGATCAGACTATAGTGTTTTAAAAACGTTTTCATTTTTTTTTGTGGGTCGATATTTTTGTAAACTACGAAACAACCTGGGTGATGAGTTCATTTAAATTTTTTATAAAAATTTATTAATGTTTCTCTTATTTCATGTAAGACTGGCAATAAAAAAATTACATTACTGGTCTAATCTATGTTTGAATACCTCCACTGTTACTACAATGAATACTGGAGTGGGTTGTCATTCTCTTCTCCAGGAGACGTTCCCAACCCAGGGACTGAACCTAGGTCTCCTGCATTGCAGGCAGATTCTTTACTGTCTGAGCCACCAGGGAAGCCCCTAAGTTCATTCTATCTTGTGACAATTTGATTGCATTTTCTGTACACAGAGAGAGTGGAAACAGGGAGCCAGGAATTCATCTGGGTGATGGAAACATAAAGATGACTAAGCGTGTCATCAGGATCTGTGTGTGGAGGGGCTCTCAGCCCATCCTAGAAAGCTGATGTTTCAGTGAAGTCTTCCAGAAGAGAGAGTCCAGAACAGTTTTGAGGGAAGAATAGAAATTTATCAGATGTGATAAGGAAAAGAACAATCAACCAGCATGATTAAACAAGAAAATATGAATGTGTTCAAAAAAAAGCAGTTTTATGTATAGGAGATTAAGGAGCCCTCTTTCTCTCTTTCTTCTTTCCTCATGACCAATATGATATAGAGCTATACTGCTCTCACTGTAGCTTCTAGGAATTGGTTTTAGCTTTACTTATGGGGATCAATGTCAGTTAAGACTTGACCATCACTAATAGCCAAAAGAAAGCAAGAGAGAGATGGGGGAGAAGAAAAAGAAGAGGAAGAAGGGATGACAAAGAGGCAGACACACCATAATAGGAAGAAGAGGAAGAGAAAGGAGAAGAGGAAGAGGGGGCATGGAGAAAGGAAAGAATCTTAAAGCAAATTAGCTCTAAGAAAATAAATATAATTATTTCAAATATCACAGAAAATGCATCATTTTCCATTCTCAGAATCTCCCACCAATTTCCCCCTTAGTTTAATTTGCCACATTCCTATAGCCTAAACACAGTGATAGGGCATGAAAACATATGCATACTGTAGAACTTCTCACATTTTACTCCAGAAATGTCTCTCTGGTCAATCCCACATCAATCACATCAGGAGAGAGTTATTTATCTGCTTCAGACATTCCTCATACCACCCTTTGCCTAATCCATGCCTGACCTCACTCCCACATGGCTCATCTTTGAGGTTTTAGATTTCCATCTCTGGAGACAGTGCCTCTCTCTCTTTGGCCCAGATTAAGTTCTTCTAGTATATATTTACACTTCTCTGTCTCTCTCTCTCTTTTTTTTTTTTTTGCTTCCTTCTTTCATAAATAAGTTAATGAGAATTGTAACTGTACTATAATTGTGAAGTCTCACTTTCCCACTAGAATGAAAGAGCTATGAAAGTAGAGAAATAATATGTTTTATCTTTGTAGGCATAATAGTGTGCTTCTGCAAATTAGTCATTTAATAAATACTTGCAGATGAGTATGTTAATTTTTCAAATAATATTAATAAAGGTAAATCTTTCTGAGTATTTACTCTGTGATAGTTTGGAGACAACTATAATGAAAAAGGAAGGCAAGAAGAGGTGGAGTAACTTGTCCAAGGTGACACAGCTAAACAAATAGCAAAGCTGGGATTTGAATATTGGCAGCTTGACCATAGAATATGGGGGGAAATATCGATAATTTAAAATATGTAGATGACACCACCCTTATGGCAGACAGTGAAGAAGAACTAAAGAGCCTCTTGATGAAAGTGAAAGAGGAGAGTGAAAAAGTTGGCTTAAAGCTCAACATTCAGAAACTAAGATCATGGCATCTGGTCCCATCACTTCATGGGAAATAGATGGGAAAACAGTGGAAACAGTGGCTTACATTATTTTTCTTGGCTCCAAAATCAAGTCAAGGCTATGGTTTTTCCAGTGGTCATGTATGGATGTGAGAGTTGGTCTATAAAGTAAGCTGAGCATCAAAGAATTTATGCTTTTGAACTGTGGTGTTGGAGAAGACCCTTGAGAGTCCCTTAGACTGCAAGGAGATCCAACCAGTCCATCCTAAAGGAGATCATTCCTGGGTATTCATTGGGAGGACTGAGGTTGAAGCTGAAACTCCAATACTTTGGCCACCTAATGCGAAGAGCTGATTCATTTGAAAATACCCTGAATCTGGGAAAGATTGAGGGCAGGAGGAGAAGGGGATGACACAGGATGAGATGATTGGATAGCATCACTGACTCAATGGACATGGGTTTGGGTGGACTCTGGGAGTTGGTGATGGACAGGGAGGGCTGGTATGCTACAGTTTATGGGGTCGTAAAGAGTCAGACCTAGACAATCATGATGATGTGATCACTGACCTAGAGCCAGACATCTTGGAATGTGAAGTCAAATGGGCCTTAGAAAGCATCACTACGAACAAAGCTAGTGGAGGTGATGGAATTCCAGTGGAGCTATTCCAAGTCCTGAAAGATGATGCTGTTAAAGTGCTGCACTCAATATGTCAGCAAATTTGGAAAACTCAGCAGTGGCCACAGGACTGGAAAAGGTCAGTTTTCATCCCAATCCCAAAGAAAGGCAATGCCAAGGAGTGCTCAAACTACCGAACAATTGCACTCATCTCACACGCTAGTAAAGTAATGCTCAAAATTCTCCAAGCCAGGCTTCAGCAATATGTGAACCGTGAACTTCCTGATGTTCAAGCTGGTTTTCGAAAAGGCAGAGGAACCAGAGATCAAATTGCCAACATCCGCTGGATCATGGAAAAAGTAAGAGAGTTCCAGAAAAACATCTATTTCTGCTTTATTGACTATGCCAAAGCCTTTGACTGTGTGGATCACAATAAACTATGGAAAATTCTTAAAGAGATGGGAATACCAGACCACCTGATCTGCCTCTTAAGAAATCTGTATGCAGGTCAGGAAGCAACAGTTAGAACTGGTCATGGAACAACAGACTGGTTCCAAATAGGAAAAGGAGTACGTCAAGGCTGCATATTGTCACCATGTTTATTTAACTTATATGCGGAGTACAATGAGAAATGCGGGATGGGAAGAAAGAAAAAATGGAAAAAAAAAAGACTGGAGAAATATAAAAAAACTCAGATATGCAGAGGACACCCAACTCTAAGGCAGAAAAGGGAAGAGGGGCTAAAAAGCCTCTTGATGAAAGGGAAAGAGGAGAGAGAGAGGGGTTTGATAAAAAACAAAAAAAAAAAAAAGAAAATGATCCCATCTCTTCTCACCACATCGCAGGAAAAAGAGGAGAGAAAAGAGAAAAAAAAGTGTGTCATTCTTTTTTTCTCCAAAATCACTGAAGATGGTGAGTGCACCCAGGAAATTAAAAGAAAGATACCCCTTGGAAGGAAAGTTATGAGCAACCTAGATAGCATATTCAAAAGCAGAGACATTACTTTGCCAACAAAGGTTCGCCTAGTCAAGGCTATGGTCTTTCCTGTGGTCATGTATGGATGTGAGAGCTGGACTGTGAGGAAGGCTGAGCGCCAAAGAATTGATGCTTTTGAACTGTGGTGTTGGAGAAGACTCTTGAGAGTCCCTTGGACTGCAAGAAGATCCAACCAGTCCATTCTGAAGGAGATCAATCCTGGAATTTCTTTGGAAGGAATGATGCTCAAGCTGAAACTCCAGTATTTTGGCCACCTCATGCGAAGAGTTGACTCATTGGAGAAGACTCTGATGCTGGGAGGGATTGAGGGGCAGGAGGAGAAGGGGACGACAGAGGATGAGATGGCTGGATGGCATCACTGACTCGATGGATGCGAGTCTGAGTGACCTCCGGGAGCTGGTGATGGACAGGGAGGCCTGGTGTGCTGCGGTTCATGGGGTCGCAAAGAGTCGGACACGACTGAGCGACTGATCTGATCTGATCTGAAAGAGTCA
>CAKXYN010000774.1:0-17293 GCA_935064755.1 Tragelaphus eurycerus | reverse complement strand
GGTGATATAGTCACTAGTTTAATGGAGCAACTGGTCTCCCAACTGCTGACCTCTTTTACACTTTCCATTCTGCTAAATTTCCTTGACCTTAAAATTCATACTTTCATTAGCCTCAAATCAGAAATGCACTACTATTAAGACCTGACATTTTAACTTTTATATTTAATCTCACTTTCTTCAAGTTTTTCCCCTTCATTTTTATCACAATTCTCCTTATAGCACTCACATCTCTGTCTTTTACATATCACAAATTAAAACTGGTTTAAACACAGTTTTTTGCACAAAACATTAAGGTCCTAAATACTCTTACTGGGAGATCGATTGTTTGAATGTGCTTGAAAAACCAACTTAAGTCTCCAATAAAATGTATGGTTAGTATAAAAGAATCTTGCTTGCTTGCTAAGTCACTTCAGTTGTGTCCGACTCTGTGCGACCACACAGACGGCAGCCCACCAGGCTCCTCTGTCCCTGGGATTCTCCAGGCAAGAACACTGGAGTGGGTTGCCATTTTCTTCTCCAATGCATGAAAAGGAAAAGTGAAAGTGAAGTCGCTCAGTCATGTCCGACTCTTAGCGACCCTATGGACTGCAGACTACTGGGCTCCTCCATCCAAGGGATTTTCCAGGCAAGAGTACTGGAGTGGGCTGCCATTGCCTTCTCCATAAAAGAATCTTAATTCCTTCAAATGGTCATTACCTTCCCTCCATACTCTCTCCTGGATTTGTTGTTTGTTGATTTTTTTTTTTTTTTTTTTTTTATGGTAGCCATCCTGATTGGTGTGAGGTGATATCCCATGATAGTTTTGATTTGCCTTTCTCTACAAAGCTCAACATTCAGAAAACGAAGATCATGGCATCTGGTCCCATCACTACATGGGAAATAGATGGAGAAACAGTGGAAACAGTGTCAGACTTTCTTTTTCTGGGCTCCAAAATCACTGCGGATGGTGACTGCAGCCATGAAATTAAAAGACACTTACTCCTTGGAAGGAAAGTTATGACCAACCTAGATAGCATATTCAAAAGCAGAGACATCACTTTGCCAACAAAGTTTCGCCTAGTCAAGGCTATGGTCTTTCCTGTGGTCATGTATGGATGTGAGAGCTGGACTGTGAAGAAGGCTGAGCACCGAAGAATTGATGCTTTTGAACTGTGGTGTTGGAGAAGACTCTTGAGAGTCCCTTGGACTGCAAGGAGATCCAACCAGTCCATTCTGAAGGAGATCAGCCCTGGGATTTCTTTGGAAGGAATGATGCTAAAGCTGAAACTCCAGTATTTTGGCCACCTCATGCGAAGAGTTGACTCATTGGAGAAGACTCTGATGCTGGGAGGGATTGAGGGCAGGAGGAAAAGGGGATGACAGAGGATGAGATGGCTGGATGGCATCACTGACTCGATGAATGTGAGTCTGAGTGACCTCCGAGAGCTGGTGATGGATAGGGAGGCCTGGTGTGCTGCAGTTCATGGGGTCGCAAAGAGTCGGACAGGACTGAGCGACTGATCTGATCTGATCTGACTAGTGATTTTGAACATCTTTTCATGTGCATACTGGCCATATGTATGTCCTCTTCAAATACACATCTTTCTGCACTGGCAATATAAACTAGGTGACTGTCATGTGATATAATTATTAGCTGCCTATTTTTCAAGTAGGTAAGTCACTAAGTCATTTCTTCTTGGTAGATGACTTATTTAACATTCAGAAGTAATATACTGCTCCTTCTACCTAGCTTCATTGTATGAAATGATTTTAAGCAGTTATTTAACCCTGATCCAGCACCCACTGGCAGATAAATTTTGAAGAGAAAAGAAAATCATTTTTACACTGTGACCATTACCATAGTAACATTTATAAAAATGGGTTCTATAGGACATAGATCTAACAAACATTTCATGTTGTTTAGGGACCAAAAAAGCTCCTAATGGAAAATAAGTTTTGGAAATGCTGCCAGTATATTCTCCTTCACAAAATAGTTTTGTATATTAAAGGCTCTGAGAATGCCTTTGATGAGGAGAAATACTTCACTTTGTTTTACTGGAGAATTTCTCATCTTATTTGTCTAAAAATTCATCATTAAGTTTTTATTTTAAAAAAAATATATTAAAAATATTTGGGACTAGTATTTCATGAGACAATTATGAGAAATTATACTGTGATTGAAATTATGCTGTGGGTCACCTAGAACATGTGCACATGACGTATTTGCTAACTACTCTTAGAGAATAGAAATCAGTATTTACAGATAATTTGTGTTATAATTTCATAAGTACTTTTACTATATTTTGATCATAACAGTGTAGGATTACATATAAATATAAAACTATGTAGAACTGTAATATATTCACTACTTAGGAAAAGTAGAACTACATGGGCTTTAGTGTTTAATAATTAGTCCCAGTGGCTCATCAGCTCTCACTATTGAGGTTAATATATGTACAGCAAGTTAGGAATTAACAACTTCCTTTTTTTTTACATAAATGCCATAACCAATGACCAGAGTAGTTTTCTATACATAATACTTATTTTTTCAGCTACTCATAAATTAGAAATACATATAGATATACTTTTGTACACAAAAATACAAAGATATTCATAAACCTAAAAAAACAATATGACATTATCTACCATCATTCTTACGTTCTTATCTATAACCAAAAAACCACCTGTTGAAACTAGACTTTTTTTTTTTAATTAAATTTTATTTTGCTTAACTTTACAATATTGTATTGCTTTTACCATACATCGAGATGGATCTACAACCAGTATACACGTGCTCCCCATCCTGAACCCTCCTCCCTCCCCCCCCTCCCCATACCATCCCTCCGGCTGTCATCCCAGTGCGCCAGCCCCAGGCATCCGTTATCGGGCATCGTACCTGGACTGGCGCCTCATTTCAGATATGATATTATACATATTTCAATGCTATTCTCCCAAATTATCCGGCCCTCTCCCGGTCCCAGAGTCCAAAAGTCTGTTCTATATATCACTGTCTCTTTTGCTGTCTCGTAAACAGGGTTATTGTTACCATCTTTCTAAATTCCATATATATGCATTAGTATACTGTATTTGTGTTTTTCTTTCTGGCTTACTTCACTCTGTATAATAGGCTCCAGTTCCATCCACCTCCTTAGAACTGATTCAAATGTATTCGTTTTAATGGCTGAGTAATACTCCATTGTGTATATGTACCATTGCTTTCTTATCCATTCATCTGCGATGGACATCTAGGTTGCTTCCAAGTCCTGGCTATTGTAAACAGTGCTGCTATGAACATTGGGGTACACGTGTCTCTTTCAGTTCTGGTTTTCTCAGTGTGTATGCCCAGCAGTGGGATTGCTGGATCATAAGGCACTTCTATTCCCAGTTTTTTGAGGAATCTCCATACTATTCTCCATAGTGGCTGTACTAGTTTGCATTCCCACCAACAGTGCAAGAGGGTTCCCTTTTCTCCGCACCCTCTCCAGCATTTATTGCTTGTGGACTTTTGGATCACAGCCATTCTGACTGGCGTGCAATGGTACCTCATAGTGGTTTTGATTTGCATTTCTCTGATAATGAGTGATGTAGAGCATCTTTTCATGTGTTTGTTAGCCATCTGTATGTCTTCTTTGGAGAAATGTCTATTTAGTTCTTTGGCCCATTTTTTGATTGGGTCATTTATTTTTCTGGAATTGAGCTGTAGGAGTTGCTTGTATATTTTTGAGATTAGTTGTTTGTCTGTTGCTTCATCTGCTATTATTTTCTCCCATTCTGAAGGCTGTCTTTTCACCTTGCTTATAGTTTCCTTTGTTGTGCAGAAGCTTTTAAGTTTGATTAGGTCCCATTTGTTCATTTTTTATTTTATTTCCGATATTCTGGGAGGTGGGTCATGGAGGATCCTGCTGTGATGTAAGTCAGAGAGTGTTTTGCCTATGTTTTCCTCTAGGAGTTTTATGGTTTCTGGTCTTACATTTAGCTCTTTAATCCATTTTGAGTTTATTTTTGTGTATGGTGTTAGAAAGTGTTCTAGTTTCATTCTTTTACAAGTGCTCGACCAGTTTTCCCAGCACCACTTGTTAAAAAGATTGTCTTTAATCCATTGTATATTCTTGCCTCCTTTGTCAAAGATAAGGTGTCCATATGTGCGTGGATTTATCTCTGGGCTTTCTATTTTGTTCCATTGATCTATATTTCTGTCTTTGTGCCAGTACCATACTGTCTTGATGACTGTGGCTTTGTAGTAGAGCCTGAAATCAGGCAGGTTGATTCCTCCAGTTCCGTTCTTCTTTCTCAAGATAGCTTTGGCTATTTGAGGTTTTCTGTATTTCCATCAGATCAGATCAGATCAGATCAGATCAGTCGCTCAGTCGTGTCTGACTCTTTGCGACCCCATGAACCGCAGCACGCCAGGCCTCCCTGTCCATCACAAGCTCCCGGAGGTCACCCAGACTCGCATCCATCGAGTCAGTGATGCCATCCAGCCATCCCATCCTCTGTCGTCCCCTCCTCCTCCTGCCCTCAATCCCTCCCAGCATCAGAGTCTTCTCCAATGAGTCAACTCTTCGCATGAGGTGGCCAAAATACTGGAGTTTCAGGTTTAGCATCACTCCTTCCAAAGAAATTCCAGGATTGATCTCCTTCAGAATGGACTGGTTGGATCTTCTTGCAGTCCAAGGGACTCTCAAGAGTCTTCTCCAACACCACAGTTCAAAAGCATCAATTCTTCGGCGCTCAGCCTTCTTCACAGTCCAGCTCTCACATCCATACATGACCACAGGAAAGACCATAGCCTTGACTAGGCGAACCTTTGTTGGTAAAGTAATGTCTCTGCTTTTGAATATGCTATCTAGGTTGGTCATAACTTTCCTTCCAAGGAGCAAGCGTCTTTTAATTCCATGGCTGCAGTCACCATCTGCAGTGATTTTGGAGCCCAGAAAAAGAAAGTCTGACACTGTTTCCACTGTTTCCCCATCTATTTCCCATGCAGTGATGGGACCAGATGCCATGATCTTCGTTTTCTGAATGTTGAGCTTTAAGCCAACCTTTTCACTCTCCACTTTCACTTTCATCAAGAGGCTTTTAGCCCCTCTTCACTTTCTGCCATAAGAGTGGTGTCACCTTTCTATATGTGAGGATATTTATATCTCCCCCCAAAATTAATTCAAAATTTATTTCTTTCCGGCCCGCCTTTCTCATGATGTACTCTGCATATAAGTTAAATAAACATGGTGACAAAATGCAGCCTTGACGTACTCCTTTTTCTATTTGGAACCAGTCTGTTGTTCCATGACCAGTTCTAACTGTTGCTTCCTGACCTGCATAAAGATTTCTTAAGAGGCAGATCAGGTGGTCTGGTATTCCCATCTCTTTCAGAATTTTCTATAGTTTATTGTGATCCACACAGTCAAAGGCTTTGGCATAGTCAATAAAGCAGAAATAGATGTTTTTCTGGAACTCTCTTGCTTTTTCCATGATCCAGCGGATGTTGGCAATTTGATCTCTGGTTCCTCTGCCTTTTCTAAAACCAGCTTGAACATCAGGAAGTTCACGGCTCACATATTGCTGAAGCCTGGCTTGGAGAATTTTGAGCATTACTTTACTAGCGTGTGAGATGAGTGCAATTGTGTGGTAGTTTGAGCACTCCTTGGCATTGCCTTTCTTTGGGATTGGGATGAAAACTGACCTTTTCCAATCTTGTGGCCACTGCTGAGTTTTCCAAATTTGCTGGCATATTGAGTGTAGCACTTTCACAGCATCATCATTCAGGACTTGGAATAGCTCCACTGGAATTCCATCACCTCCACTAGCTTTGTTCGTAGTGATGCTTTCTAAGGCCCATTTGACTTCACATTCCAAGATGTCTGGCTCTAGGTCAGTGATCACATCATCATGATTATCTGGGTCTTGAAGCTCTTTTTGTACAGTTCTTCTGTGTATTCTTGCCACCTCTTCTTAATATCTTCTGCTTCTCTTAGGTCCACACCATCTCTGTCCTTTATTGTGCCCATCTTTGCATGAAATGTTCCTTTGGTATCTCTGATTTTCTTGAAGAGATCCCTAGTCTTTCCCATTCTGTTGTTTCCCTCTATTTCTTTGCATTGATCACTGAAGAAGGCTTTCTTATCTCTTCTTGCTATTCTTTGGAACTCTGCATTTAAATGTTTATATCTTTCCTTTTCTCCTTTGCTTTTCACTTCTCTTCTTTTCACAGCTATTTGTAAGGCCTCCCCAGACAGCCATTTTGCTTTTTTGCATTTCTTTTCCATGGGGATGGTCTTGATCCCTGTCTCCTGTACAATGTCACGAACCTCATTCCATAGTTCATCAGGCACTCTATCTATCAGATCTAGGCCCTTAAATCTATTTCTCACTTCCACTGTATACTCGTAAGGGATTTGATTTAGGTCATACCTGAATGGTCTAGTAGTTTTCTCTACCTTCTTCAATTTCAGTCTGAATTTGGCAATAAGGAGTTGATGGTCCGAGCCACAGTCAGCTCCTGGTCTTGTTTTTGTTGATTGTATTTCCATAGAAAAAGAGAAATTTGTTCTAGCTCTGTGAAGAATACTGTTGGTAGCTTGATGGGGATTGCATTGAATCTATAAATTGCTTTGGGTAGTATACTTATTTTCAGTATATTGATTCTACCAATCCATGAACATGATATATTTCTCCATCTATTAGTGTCCTCTTTGATTTCTTTCACCAGTGTTTTATAGTTTTCTATATATAGGTCTTTAGTTTCTTTATGAAGATATATTCCTAAGTATTTTATTCTTTTCATTGCAGTGGTGAATGGAATTGTTTCCTTAATTTCTCTTTCCATTTTCTCGTTATTAGTGTACAGAAAAGCAAGGGATTTCTGTGTGTTGATATTATATCCTGCAACTTTACTATATTCATTGATTAGTTCTAGTAATTTTCTGGTGGAATCTTTAGGGTTTTCTACGCAGAGGATCATGTCTTCTGCAAACAGTGAGAGTTTTACTTCTTCCTTTCCAATTTGGATTCCTTTTATTTCTTTTTCTGCTCTGATTGCTGTGGCCAAAACTTCCAGAATTATGTTGAATAGTAATGGTAAAAGTGAAACTAGACTTTTTTAAAAAAACATATAACTCTTTTAAACCGTCTATAATGACATATATGGCAGAATAATTTTTAAAAGAGTGGATATAACTTTACTGTATAGAAGGAACCAATGCAACATTTTAAATCAGCTATGCTCCAATATTTTTTAATTTAAAAAATAAAAATAAGACTTAACAGTAAAAAAAGATGTACAGTTCTCTTTGATTAGGTGGGAGCATTAATTAGAAATTATTTTCTAATGGAAATGCTGAGTTTATTTTAATGTGGGTATTTGAGAATATATAAGTGGACCATGTATTAGCACAAGTATTAGCATTGGCTAGTATACCTTTGTTGCCATTGAAATCCAGGTAAGTTGGTGAGAATTCTTGGAAAAGTTTTCTCATTTATAAAGAGATGTGTATAGAAAGAAACTTTAGCTTAATTCATAACCTGTTTTCATATCTCTACATGAAGGAGGTATTAAATGTATGGTTATTTGCAAAGGCTCTTACAGAATGGTGATATAAGCTATAGGTATGAAATGACTGTGATGAAGCACAAATCTCAGCATCTAGAATAAAATGTGTTGACACTACTGATGTCAAACATCATTACCTCACTGAACCAAACCAAAGTTTACAGATTTTCCAAGAGGGAATTAAGTGCTTCCTTGATGGCGCAGTTGGCAAAGAATCTGCTTGCAATGCAGGAGACCCGGGTCTGATTCCTGGGTTGAGAAGATCTCCTGGAGAAGAAAATGACAACCCTTTCCAGTATTCTTGCCTGGGAAATCCTATTGGACAGAGGAGCCTGTCAGTCCATGGTGTTGCAAGAGTTGGACTCAACTTAGCGACTATACTACCACCAATAAGGGCATAATAGCAGTTTTTGTGATGGTTAAATAAGGTTGCCACATAGTTGATGGTTTTTAGCAGAGCCTTTGCCACAAAGTTCAGTCAATGCTGATCAGCCTTATTCAGTTCACTTCAGTTCAGTCGCACAGTCATGTCTGACTCTTTGGGATCTCGTCAATTGCAGCATGCCAGGCCTCCCTGTCCATCACCAACTCATGGAGTTCACTCAAACTCACGTGCATCGAGTCTGTGATGCCATCCAGCCATCTCATCCTCTGTCATCCCCTTCTCCTCCTGCCTCCAATCCCTCCCAGCATCAGAGTCTTTTCCAATGAGTCAACTCTTCACATGAGGTGGCAAAGTACTGGAGTTTCAGCTTTAGCACATCATTCCTTCCAAAGACCACCCAGGACTGATCTCTTTTAGAATGGACTGGTTGGATCTCCTTGCAGTCCAAGGGACTCTGAAGAGTCTTTTTTCAACACCACAGTTCAAAAGCATCAATTCTTTTTGCTAGCTTTCTTCACAGTCCAACTCTCACATCCATACATGACCACAGGTAAAACCATAGCCTTGACTAGACGGACCTTTGTTGGCAAAGTAATGTCTCTGATCCATATGTTATCTGGATTCATCATAACTTTACTTCCAAGGAGTAAGCGTCTTTTAATTTCATGCTTTATTTCTACTATGTTAGTTTTTAGATGGGCTTCCCTGGTTGTTCAAATGGTAAGGAATCCACCTGCAATGTGAGAGACCTGTGTTCTACCTCCATGTTGGGAAGATCCCTTGGAGAAGAGCATGGCAACCCACTCCAGTATTATTGCCTGGAGAATCCCCATGGACAGAGGAGCCTGGCAGGCTACAGTCCATAGGGTCGCAAAGAGTCGGACACTTCTGAGTGACTAAAAACAGCACACACCCCATTTTTTACATGTTCAAATTCATCTTTGCCTATGCTTTGTTCCATACAGCTAAATAGCTCAAATAAATAAAACTCAGCTAAGTGTTTTGTCTCTAATGAAAATTTATTAGGAATCAAGTGAATTAAAAGGTCAGACATGCATAATTAAAGTAGATTATATGTAAATCCTGAATTTGCATACTGAAGTTTAAATAACTGCAAATATTTTTTCTTAAATGAAAACCTTTGAAAGCGAAATGATTTGAATAGATCAGTTCAGGTTACTCAAGGTGTTGACCATACAACTGAGATGTAAACTGAAGGAAATTACCTTACACTGTAGAACTTGGTTTCTCTGAAAATAATCATTTAGTGAATAATATAAAAATCATTTTTTTTTTAAAAATCTAAATGCATCTTTTCTTCCAAAGTCATCCCACCTCTGTACTTACTGTACTTAAAAACACCTTCCACTTGAAGAGATGTATGCTGATGCATACATAAAATATTGACCACATTTTTAAAATGTTTTTCAACACTGAATAAATATATGGAAATATTTTTTAGATTCCAGATTTTCTGTATGAACAAATCATAGAATAAATCTTAGAATTCTGGTGCAGTGTCTTTAATTTTGTAGGAAAGTCTTCTTTGTTGCCACAGAGTTGATAGTCCAGGGACTTTTACACTGAAATATCATTTTCCATTCTAGAGCATGTCTTTAAAATTGTCATTAACTAGAAGGAAAATCTCCTTCCTGTGCTATGCATTTTCTGCAATAAAAATATAAAAAGAGCCATTAAGCCCTTCTCCCTAATATATGTATGTAATAATGGTTTTGTGTCATTCTAAGCAAATTATGTTTGAAAAAAAAGTGTTGGTATTTAATTACTCTAATCAATTGTATCTTAGTAATTATATACACAGATCAGACATGTAATATGAGAAAAATTACCAACCACTCATCCTGCTTTTTCCTAAGTGTATTTTCCACCAACTTTAAATCTTATTTTACATATTCCCAACAGTATGATGTACTAGGGTTTGACTTTTCTTCTTCGTAGACTGCAGCTTTAAATGATATAACTAAATTTGATGTCTTCACTGCTTTCAATGACAATATTTACTAAATTAGGCCTGCAGAGCCTTATTTCCTGTTTATCCTTGAAAGTTATGAATTGTTTATTTAAGGAGATAACTGTTTTTATATAAAGATGACTCAAAAGTCTTTACAGTGACTCATACCCTGACATTTATTCTCAATTTAAAATTCAACCTGACCCTTCTTCTTCTTCTTTTTTTTTTTTTTTTTTTAGAATTTGCTCTCTTTCCATTGTGCTATATAATTTATTGTTGCTATCATTCCAGATTACATGTAGGATACAAATTAATTTTCAGTTGCTTATAACATCAGAATTTTATTTGTTTTTCATTTCATATAGATTGGCATGGGAACTTCATCATTGTCTCCCACAGATCCTGACTAACAGAAGCTGCAGTGGGACATGTGTTTTCATATCAGAAGCCAAATAAAAGAGAATATTGTGACTTGTTTTGAAAGCTTCTTCCCAAACACTTCACATTTAGCTTCTTCAAAGTAATGCCAAAATTTCAGTGAACAACAAAAGTGATCTCACATTGTCTCCATCAGGAGAGAATAGGGCACATGTGGTGGTTCAATCACCAAGTCGTGTCCTATTCTTGGGACCCCATGGACTGCTGTCTGTCAGGCTCCTATGTCCATCGAATTTTTCAGGCAAGAATACTGGAGTGGGTTGCCATTTCCTTCTCCAAGGGATATTCTCAACCCAGGGATCTAACCCTTATCTCCTGCATTGCAGGCAGATTCTTTAGCAACTGAGTCACCATGGAAGCCCAAGGCACTTGAAAATAGCTTTCATTGTGATCACACTTTAGGCCAACAATATTCATATTAAAATTATAGTACTCCCTTACCTTATCCACAATTTCAGTGTCCCTCAGTCAACTGTGGTCTGAAAATATGAAATAGAAAATTCCAGAAATAATTCTTGTTTCAAATTGCAAGTCGTTCTCTTCATCCTACTTGGGAGCCCCAACCATTAGCATCATCTGTTCCTGACATTGACCCATGGACATAACCACAGGTTAATGATCCAGGATCACCAGAAACAGATAATGCTCCTACTGAAGTATCATCCAAAAGTCAATAGTAGTCCTACAGTGTGGAGACATTCAACTCATTTCATCTCATCATGCAGGCATTTATCAGCTTCAGTTCATTTAATTCACTCAGTCTCGTCACAGTCTTTGTGACCACAGGAACTGCAGCACACCAGGCCTCCCTGTGCATCATCAACTCCTGGAGTTCACCCAAACCCATGTTCATTGAGTCAGTGATGCTACCCAACCAACTCATCCTCAGTTATTCCCTTCTCCTCTTGCCCTCAATCTATCCCAGCATCAGGGTCTTTTCAAATGAGTCAGCTCTTCCAATCAGGTGGCCAAAGTATTGGAGTTTCAGTTTCAGCATCAGTCCTTCCAATGAACACCCAGAACAGATCTCCTTTAGGGTGGACTGGTTGGATCTCCTTGCAGTCCGAGGGACTCTCAAGAGTCTTCTCCAACACCACAGTTCAGAAGCACCAATTCTTTGGCTCTCAGCCTTCTTCACAGTCCAACTTTCACATCCATACATGACCACTGGAAAAACCATAGCCTTATCTTGACGTACATTTGTTGTTGGCAAAGTAATGTCTCTGATTTTCAATATGCTATCTAGGTTGGTCATAACTTTCCTTCCAAGGAGTAGTTGTCTTTTAATTTCATGGCTACAATAGCCATCTGCAGTGATTTTGGATCCCAGAAAAATAAAGTCAGCCACTGTTTATACTGTTTCCCCATCTATTTGCCATGAAGTGATGGAATCAGATGCCATGATCTTCATTTTCCAAATGTTGAGCTTTAAGCCAACTTTTTCACTCTCTTCTTTCACTTTCATCAAGAGACTCTTTAGTTCTTCCTAATTTTCTGCCATAAGGATGGTGTCATCTGCATATCTGAGGTTACTGATATTTCTCCCGGCAATCTTGAGCCAGCTTGTGCTTCCTTTAGCCTAGAGTTTCTCATGATATACTCTGCATATAAGTTAAATAAGCAGGTTGACAATATACAGCCTTGATGTACTCCTTTTCCTATTTGGAACCAGTCTGTTGTTCCACATCCAGGTCAAACTGTTTTTTCCTGACCTGCATATAGGTTTCTCAAGAGGCAGGTCAGGTAATCTTGTATTCTCATCTCTTTCAGAATTTTCTGCAGTTTATTGTGATCACACAGTCAAAGGCTTTGGCATACTCAATAAAACAGAAATAGATGTTTTTCTGGAAATCTCTTACTTTTTCCATGATCCAGCAGATGTTAGCAATTTCGTCTCTGGTTCCTCTGACTTTTCTAAAACCAGCTTGAACATCTAAAAGTTCATGGCTCACGTATTGCTGAAGCCTGGCTTGGAGAATTTTGAGCATTACTTTACTAGCATGTGAGATGACTGCAATTGTGTGGTAGTTTGACGCTTACTCCTTGGAAGGAAAGTTATGACCAACCTAGATAGCATATTCAAAAGCAGAGACATTACTTTACCAACAAAGGTTCGCCTAATCAAGGCTATGGTCTTTCCTGTGGTCATGTATGGATGTGAGAGCTGGACTGTGAAGAAGGCTGAGCACCGAAGAATTGATGCTTTTGAACTGTGGTGTTGGAGAAGACTCTTGAGAGTTCCTTGGACTGCAAGAAGATCCAACCAGTCCATTCTGAAGGAGATCAATCCTGGAATTTCTTTAGAAGGAATGATGCTGAAGCTGAAACTCCAGTATTTTGGCCACCTCATGCGAAGAGTTGACTCATTGGAGAAGACTCTGATGCTGGGAGGGATTGAGGGCAGGAGGAGAAGGGGACGACAGAGGATGAGATGGCTGGATGGCCATCCATGACTCGATGGATGCGAGTCTGAGTGACCTCCAGGAGCTGGTGATGGACAGGGAGGCCTGGCGTGTTGCGGTTCATGGGGTCGCAAAGAGTCGGACACGACTGAGCGACTGATCTGATCTGATCTGATCTGATCTTGAGCATTCTTTGGCATTGCCTTTCCTTGGGATTGGAATAAAAATTGATCTTTTCCAGTCCTGTTGCCACTGCCAAGTTTTCCAAATTTGCTGGCATATGGAATGCAGCACTTTCACAGCATCATCTTTCAGGATTTGAAATAGCTCAACTGGAATTCCATCACCTCCACTAGCTTTGTTTGTAGTGATGCTTCCTAAGGCCCACTTGACTTCACTTGAGTGATCACACCATCATGATTATCTGGGTCATGAAGATCTTCTTGTACAGTTCTGTGTATTCTTGCCACCTCTTCTTAATATCTTCTGCTTCTGTTAGGTCCCTACCATTTTTGTCCTTTATTGAGCCCATCTTTGCATGAAATGTTCCCTTTGTATCTCTAATTTTCTTTTAAGAGATCTCTAGTCTTTCCCATTCTATTGTTTTTCTCTATTTCTTTGCATTGGTCACTGAGGAAGGCTTTATCTCTCCTTGCTACTCTTTGGAACACTGTGTTCAAATGGGTATATCTTTCCTTTCCTTCTTTGCTTTTCACTTCCCTTCTTTTCACAGCTATTTGTAAGACCTCCTCAGACAGCCATTTTGCTTCTTTGCATTTCTTTTTCTTGGGGATGATCTTGATTCCTGTTTCCTGTACAATGTCACGAACCTCCGTACATAGTTCATCAAGCACTCTGTCTATCAGATCTAGTCCCTTAAGTCTATTTCTCACTTTCACTGTATAATCATAAGGGATTTGATTTAGGTCATACCTGAATGGTCTAGTGGTTTTCTTCACTTTCTTCAATTTCAGTCTGAATTTGGCAATAAGGAGTTCATGATATGAGCCACCGTCAGCTTCCAGTCTTGTGTTTTGCTGACTGTATAGAGCTTCTCCATCTTTGGCTGCAAAAAAATCAATCTGATTTCGGTGTTGACCATCTGGTGATGTCCATGTGTAGAGTCTTCTCTTGTGTTTGTGGAAGAGGGTGTTTGCTATGACCAGTGCGTTCTCTTGGCAGAACTCTATTAGCCTCTGCCCTGCTTCTTTCTGTACTCCAAGGCCAAATTTGCCTGTTACTCCAGGTGTTTCTTGACTTCCTACGTTTGCATTCCAGTCCCCTATAATGAAAAGGACATCTTTTTGGGTGTGTTAGTTCTGGATGGTCTTGTAGGTCTTAAGAGAACTATTTAGCTTCTTCAGCATTACTGGTTGGGGCATAGACTTGGAGTACCATAATATTGAATGGTTTCCCTTGGAATATCTCTGTTCAGACAGAATGATCTCTGTTCGTTTTGAGATTGCATCCAATTACTGTTTTTCAGACTCTTTTGTTGACTATGATGGCCACTCCATTTCTTCTGAGGGATTCCTGCCCACAGTAGTAGATATACTGGTCATCTGAGTTAAATTCACTCATTCCAGTCCATCTTAGTTCACTGATTCCTAGAATGCCGATGTTCACTCTTGCCATTTCCTATTTGACCATTTCCAATATACCTTGATTCACAGACCCAATATTCCAGGTTCCTATGTAATATTCTGTTTACAGTGTCGAACCTTGCTTCTTTCACCAGTCCCATTCACAACCGGGTGTTGTTTTTGCTTTGGCTCTATCCCTTCATTCTTTCTGGAGTTATTTCCCCACTTATCTCCAGTAGCATATTGGACACCTACCGACCTGGGGAGTTCATCTTTCAGTGTCCTATCTTTTTACCTTTTCATACTGTTCATGGGGTTCCCAAGGCAAGAATGCTGAAGTGGTTTTCCATTCTCTTCTCCAGTGGACCATATTCTGTCAGACCTCTCCACCAATACCCGTCCATATTGGCGGCTCCACACGGCATTGCTTAGTTTAATTGAGTTAGACAAGGCTTTGGTCTGTGTGATCAGATTGGCTAGTTGTCTATGATTGTGGTTTCAGTCTGTTGGCCCTCTGATGCCTCTCTCAGTGTCTACCGTCTTACTTGGGTTTCTCTTGCCTTGGACGTTGGGTATCTCTTCATGGCTGTTCCAGCAAAGCATGACCACTGCTCCTGACCCTAGACGTGGGGTAGCTCTTCTTGTCTGCACTTCCACGCTGTCACAGCTTGCATCATCATAAGAGTGAGTACAATACAGTAAAATATTTTGAGATACAAGATTCATATAACTTTCACTGCAATAGAGATATAATTATTCTATTTTATTAATTGTTAGTGTTGTTTATCTCTTACTGTACCTAATTTATACATGAAACATTACCCTATGTATATAGGAAGAATATAGTATATATAGGGTTCAGTAATATCCAGGGTTTCGGGCATCTATCAGGAGTCTCGGGACCATTTGCCTGTGGATAAGGGGGAGAAATGGACTTCCCAGGGGATGCTAGTGTCACCTGCCAATGCAGGGGACACAAAGGACCTGGATAAGAATCCCTGGTTGCAAAGAGTCGGACACAACTGAGCCACTGAACTGAACTGATCTGCTAGATACATTTACTCACTTAAATCCAATATTACCGCAAATACATTTTGAAAAGCAACCACTTGTTTGAGCTGTTTGTGTACTTCCCAGCCTCTCCTCTAAAACTTGGTACCTCATATATAATCCACATGCTACTTCATATTCCACACCGACTGATTTTTCAGGGTCTGTTTCATCATTCCATTCCTCACTGCTGTTCTGTCACAGGTTTCTTGACCCCTCATGAGATCCTCCAGGTCTTTTACATCTAATTCTACATATCCAAAACTAAAGCCTGTCTTTTTTCCTCAAACCTGTGGCTTTTTATGTCTTCTTTAACTTAAGAGGTTGCAATATCCCACCTACTGAGCCAACTGAAACTCTCACCATAATACTAAAAAACTGCCCATTGTTTATTGCTCACAGCCACTACTGGTGACTGTACTTGTGGACTGACCCTTGAATTCCTCACAGGGCATCTCCATCTAGCATGTGTATGTGCATGGACTCTGACCTTCAAGCATTGTTTCACGTAATCCTGTGTCATTCATGTTGTTAATGTATTCAAGTCTTTTATAGCTTCTAGGTGGCAAAGGTATAATTGGAATTCAGTACAGTTTGATTTAAAATCTTGGTCAGAACTAACTTCCCTTGATGAGAATGATTCAATTGTCCCTAATAATCTCCATGAAACTTCCCATGCTACAATCAATTCTCTGCAGTTTCATATTTTCCTAATATTTAAATCCTTCTAAAATGCAAATACAATTTTACCTCCTTGCTCAAATGTATTCATAGCTCTTTTTAAGTTGTGTAAGTCTAAACTCCATATTTCAAGGCTCTCTTTGATCTATCTTTACACAAATCCATTTCTCCTCATGCTCAAATACTATACTTAAGGCACCCTAGACATCATGTAATTCCTCAAAAACCTCCAGAATATTTTTAATTGCTTCTGATCAGTCTCTTTGCTTTTCCTGAAATTATCTTTCTTCTCTGTCTAGATTAAAACTCCTTTCTGTTAATTTGGTCAGAAAATTTCATTTCAATCTACTTGTACCAAAGATGTAGCTCTAAGATATGTCTATCACAAATTTTATTTAGACACATTAGAGAAATGAAAGAGTAAGAGACTTTTGTAAGAATATATCCACTGTAATTAGAAAACAAAAAAATTATTATATTTTATTTATTGTTTATAGGTAAGTAAGCACTTTTATAACTCTATGGCATTATAATAACATATCTTACATTCTTTTGTCACAAAATGTAGATATATTCATTCTTTGTTTATTCCATTTTTAAATTCTCAGAATGTAAGGTTTACATCTTAGTTCTAGTAGTCTGTACATTTGCAATGATATTTGCAAAAATCAGCTCTTAAACGCAATCCTTTCAAACACATATCACATATTAAAACATGTGGAAATCAATCCCTTTTACTGCTCAACAAACAAAAGCATCAGTTACATGTATATTTTCCAGTTACTTTCAAAATAAAATGTATAGAAATTTAACAAGCATATATTAGCAGAATGTTCTTTTAAGCCATATTTTCAGTTGATTCTGAAATTAATATATTTGAAATAAAAGAAGCAATTTTGATCAATTTAATGTTTGCAAATATTGGAGGTAAAATTTGAAAGGAATATCTCAGTGCCTTGTCTCACTTTTTATATACTTCTTTTATAAGGGTCAGATCAGATCAGATCAGATCAGTCGCTCAGTCGTGTCTGACTCTTTGCGACCCCATGAACTGCAGCACGCCAGGCCTCCCTATCCATCACCAGCTCTCGGAGGTCACTCAGACTCACATTCATCGAGTCATTGATGCCATCCAGCCATCTCATCCCCTGTCGTCCCCCTTCTCCTCCTGCCTTCAATCGCTCCCAGCATCAGAGTCTTCTCCAATGAGTCAACTCTTTGCATGAGGTGGCCAAAATACTCGAGTTTCAGCTT
>CAKXYN010000773.1:0-17300 GCA_935064755.1 Tragelaphus eurycerus | reverse complement strand
GCTAAGATGGCGGAGGGTTAGGACAGGGAAAACACTTTCTCCTCCACAAATTCATCAAAAGGACATCTAAACGCTGAGTAAATTCCACAAAACAACTTCAGAATGCCAGCAGAGGACATCAGACACCCAGAAAAGCAACTCATTGCCTTCTAAAGGAGCGCGACTGAACAAGTGAGACTTAAAAAAAAAAAAAAAAAAAGGTGTCCACCACCGCCCCCTTTGTATCAGGGCGGAAATCAGACACTGAAGAGACCGGCAAACAGAAGAAGCTATAACAGAGGGAACCGCAGTGGAAGCGACAGGCAATAAACTAAAACCCCATGGTTAGTACCAACTACAGAGAAAGGGGCCTATAGATCTTGAGAAATTTAAGCCGGAACAAGGAACTAGCTGAAAATGAACTGAACCCACAATACCCACAACAATAATAGAGAAACTCTTATATATATTGTTACTATTTTTACCATCATTATTTCTTTTTTTTTTTTTAAATTAAAAAAAGGAAAACAAAAAATTATTTTTCTTAATTTTTTTTATCCTCTAGTACTCCTTTCGGGGAAGGCAATGGCACCGCACCCCAGTACTTTTGCCTGGAAAATCCCATGGACGGAGGATCCTGGTAGGCTCCAGTCCATGGGGTCGCTAAGAGTCGGACACGACTGAGCAACTTCACTTTCACTTTTCACTTTCATGCATTGGGGAAGGAAATGGCAACCCACTCCAGTGTTCTTGCCTGGAGAATCCCAGGGATGGGGGAACCTGGTGGGCTTCCGTCTATGGGGTCGCACAGAGTTGGACACGACTGAAGCGACTTAGCAGCAGTAGCAGTAGCAGTACTCCTTTAATTTCCACTTTTAGATATAACTTTTGCAACCCTTTTTTTTCTTTTTTCTTTTTGTCTTTTCTTTTTATTCTTTCCTTTTTTCTTTTCTTTAACATTGTATTTTTGAAACTCCAAACTCTACTCTAGATTTTTAACTTTTGCTTTTTAAAATTGGTTATCATTTTGCATCTATATTTTCTTCATAACTTTTATGACTCCTTTTTTTCTTTTTCTTTCTTTCTTTTCCTTCTTCTTTTCTTTAACACTGTATTTTTGAATCTCCAAACTCTACTCTAGATTTGTAATTTTTGCCTTTAGGTATTTGTTACCAATTCTGTACCTTTAAGAACCTAAACTTCAGTCCCCACTTTTTACTAGGGAGCGAGATTACTGGCTTGACTGTTCTCTCCACCTCCAGACTCTCCTTTTTCTCCACCAGTTCGCCTGTGTCTCCTCCCCTAACCCCTCTCTACTCTAGCCAACTCTGTGAATTTCTGAGTGTTCCAAATAAAGGAAAACACTTAGGGAACTGATTACTGACTGGATCTGTCTCTCTCCTTTTCATTCCCCCCTTTTATCCTCCTAACCACCTCTGTCTCCTTCCTCCCTCTTTTCTTCTCTGTATAACTCCGTGAACATCTCTGAGCGGTCCAGTTGCGCAGTGCCGTAAAGAAGAAGTGTTTGAGACCACTGTAAAAATAAGACCGATAACTGGAAGCAGGAGGCTTAAGTCCAAACCCTGACCCCACAGAACATTAATTGACAGGAGCTCATCAAATGCCTCCATACTTACACTGAAACCAAGCATCACACAAAGGCCAACAAGTTCCACGGCAAGACATACCAAGCAAATTCTCCAGAAAAACAAGAACACAGCCTTGAGCTCCAATACACAGGCTACACAAAGTAATCCCCAAATCATAGACATCTCATAACTCACTACTAGACACTCCATTGCACTCCAGAGAGAAGAAATCCAGCTCCATCCACCAGAACACCGACACAAGCTTCCCTAACCAAGAAACCTTGACAAGCCACCTATACAAACCCACCTATAGTGAAGAAACGCCACAATAAAGAGAACTCCACAGACTACCAGAATACAGTAAGGACACCCCAAACTCAGCAATTTAAACAAGATGAAGAGATAGAAGAATTCCCAGCAGGTAAAGGAACAGGATAAATGCCCACCAAACCAAACAGAAGAGGAAGAAATAGCGAACCTACCTGATAAAGAATTCCGAATAATGATAGTGAACTTAATCCAAAATCTGGAAATCAAAATGGAATCACAGATAAATAGCCTGGAGAAAAGCATTGAGAAGATGCAAGAAAGGTTTAACAAGGACCTAGAAGAAATAAAAAAGAGTCAATATATAATGAATAATGCAATAAATGAGATCCAAAACACTCTGGAGGCAACAAATAGTAGAATAACAGAGGCAGAAGATGGAATTAGTGAATTAGAAGATAGAATGGCAAAAATAAATGAATCAGAGGAGAAAAAAGAAAAACGAATTAAAAGAAATGAGGACAATCTCAGAGACCTCCTGCTGCTGCTGCTGCTAAGTCGCTTCAGTCGTGTCCGACCCTGTGCGACCCCATAGACGGAAGCTCACCAGGCTCCCCTGCCCCTGGGATTCTCCAGGCAAGAACAATGGAGTGGGTTGCCATTTCCTTCTCCAATATAGGAAAGTGAAAAGTGAAAGTGAAGTCGCTCAGTCGTGTCCGACTCTTAGCGACCCCATGGACTGCAGCCCACCAGGCTCCTCCATCCATGGGATTTTCCAGACAAAAGTACTGGGGTGGGGTGCCATTGCCTTCCCCAGAGACCTCCAGGACAATATTAAACATTACAATATTCGAATCATAGGAGTCCGAGAAGAAGAAGAAAAAAAGAAAGACCATGAGAAGATACTAGAGGAGATAATAGTTGAAAACTTCCCTAAAATGGGGAAGGATATAATCACTCAAGTCCAAGAAACCCAGAGAGTCCCAAACAGGATAAACCCAAGGCGAAACACCCCAAGACACATATTAATCAAATTAACAAAGATCAAACACAAAGAACAAATATTAAACACAGCAAGGGAAAAACAACAAATAACACACAAGGGAATTCCCATAAGGATAACAGCTGATCTTTCAATAGAAACTCTCCAAGCCAGGAGGGAATGGCAAGACATACTTAAAGTGATGAAAGAAAAGAACCTACAGCCCAGATCATTGTACCCAGCAAGGATCTCATTCAAATATGAAGGAGAAATCAAAACCTTTACAGACAAGCAAAAGCTGAGAGAATTCAGCACCACCAAACCAGCTCTCCAACAAATACTAAAGGACATTCTCTAGACAGGAAACACAAAAAGGATATATAAATTCGAACCCAAAACAACAAAGTAAATGGCAACGGGATCATATTTATCAATAATTAACTTAAATGTAAATAGGTTGAATGCCCCAACCAAAAGACAGAGACTGGCTGAATGGATACAAAAACAAGACCCCTACATATGTTGTCTACAAGAGACCCACCTCAAAACAGGGGACACATACAGACTGAAAGTGAAGGGCTGGAAAAAGATTTTCCATGCAAATAGGGACCAAAAGAAAGCAGGAGTAGCAATACTCATATCAGATAAAATAGACTTCAAAACAAAGGCTGTGAAAAGAGACAAAGAAGGTCACTACATAATGATCAAAGGATCAATCCAAGAAGAAGATATAACAATTATAATATATATGCACCCAACATAGGAGCACCGCAATATGTAAGACAAATACTAACAAGTATGAAAGGAGAAATCAACAATAACACAATAATAGTGGGAGACTTTAATACCCCACTCACACCAATGGATAGATCAACTAAACAGAAAATTAACAAGAAAACACAAACTTTAAACGATACAACAGACCAGTTAGACCTAATTGATATCTATAGGACATTTCATCCCAAAACAATGAATTTCACCTTTTTCTCAAGCGCACACGGAACCTTCTCCAGGATAGACCACATCCTGGGCCATAAATCTAGCCTTGGCAAGTTCAGAAAAATTGAAATCATTCCAAACATTTTTTCTGACCACAATGCAGTAAGAGTAAATCTCAATAACAGGAGAAAAACTATTAAAAAGTCCAACATATGGAGGCTGAACAACACACTCCTGAATAACCAACAAATCACAGAAGAAATCAAAAAAGAAATCAAAATCTGCATAGAAATGAATGAAAATGAAAACACAACAACCCAAAAC
Organism: Tragelaphus eurycerus; assembly: GCA_935064755.1. Lineage (NCBI taxonomy): Eukaryota > Metazoa > Chordata > Mammalia > Artiodactyla > Bovidae > Tragelaphus > Tragelaphus eurycerus. The sequence continues at coordinate 13,220 of CAKXYN010000773.1, read as the reverse complement.
CTGTGGGACACTGTAAAAGCAGTCCTAAGGGGAAAGTTCATAGCAATACAGGCATACCTCAAGAAACAAGAAAAAAGCCAAATAAATAACCTAACTCTATACCTAAAGCAACTGGAAAAGGAAGAAATGAAGAACCCTAAGGTTAGTAGAAGGAAAGAAATCTTAAAAATTAGGGCAGAAATAAATGCAAAAGAAACAAAAGAGACCATAGCAAAAATCAACAAAGCCAAAAGCTGGTTCTTTGAAAGGGTAAATAAAATTGACAAACCATTAGCCAGACTCATCAAGAAACAAAGGGAGAAAAATCAAATCAATAAAATTAGAAATGGAAATGGAGAGATCACAACAGACAACACAGAAATACAAAGGATCATAAGAGACTACTATCAGCAATTATATGGCAATAAAATGGACAATGTGGAAGAAATGGACAAATTCTTAGAAAAGTCCAACTTTCCAAAACTGGATCAGGAAGAAATAGAAAATCTTAACATGCCCATCACAAGTAAGGAAATTGAAACTGTAATCAGAAATCTTCCAGCAAACAAAAGCCGAGGTCCAGACAGCTTCACAGCTGAATTCTACCAAAAATTTAGAGAAGAGCTAACACCTATCCTACTCAAACTGTTCCAGAAAATTGCAGAGGAAGGCAAACTTCCAAACTCATTCTATGAGGCCACCATCACCCTAATACCAAAACCTGACAAAGATGCCACAAAAAAAGAAAACTACAGGCCAATATCACTGATGAACATAGATGCAAAAATCCCTAACAAAATTCTAGCAATCAGAATCCAACAACACATTAAAAAGATCATACACCATGACCAAGTGGGCTTTATCCCAGGAATGCAAGGATTCTTCAATATCCACAAATCAATCAACGTAATACACCACATTAACAAACTGAAGAATAAAAACCATATGGTTATCTCAATAGATGCAGAGAAAGCCTTTGACAAAGTTCAACATCCATTTCTGATAAAAACTCTTCAGAAAGCAGGAATAGAAGGAACATACCTCAACATAATAAAAGCTATATATGACAAACCCACAGCAAACATTATCCTCAATGGTGAAAAATTGAAAGCATTTCCTCTAAAGTCAGGAACAAGACAAGGATGCCCACTTTCACCATTACTATTCAACATAGTTTTGGAAGTTTTGGCCACAGCAATCAGAGCAGAAAAAGAAATAAAAGGAATCCAAATTGGAAAAGAAGAAGTAAAACTCTCACTGTTTGCAGATGACATGATCCTCTACGTAGAAAACCCTAAAGATTCCACCAGAAAATTACTAGAACTGATCAATGAATATAGTAAAGTTGCAGGATATAAAATCAACACACAGAAATCCCTTGCATTCCTGTACACTAATAATGAGAAAATAGAAAGAGAAATTAAGGAAACAATTCCATTCACCACTGCAATGAAAAGAATAAAATACTTAGGAATATATCTTCCTAAAGAAACTAAAGACCTATATATAGAAAACTATAAAACACTGGTGAAAGAAATCAAAGAGGACACTAATAGATGGAGAAATATACCATGTTCATGGATTGGTAGAATCAATATAGTGAAAATGAGTATACTACCCAAAGCAATTTATAGATTCAATGCAATCCCCATCAAGCTACCAACGGTATTCTTCACAGAGCTAGAACAAATAATTTCTCAATTTGTATGGAAATACAAAAAAACCTCGAATAGCCAAAGCTATCTTGAGAAAGAAGAACGGAACTGGAGGAATCAACCTGCCTGACTTCAGGCTCTACTACAAAGCCACAGTCATCAAGACAGTATGGTACTGGCACAAAGACAGAAATATAGATCCATGAAACAAAATAGAAAGCCCAGAGATAAATCCACGCACATATGGTCACCTTATCTTTGACAAAGGAGGCAAGAATATACAATGGATTAAAGACAATCTCTTTAACAAGTGGTGCTGGGAAAACTGGTTGAACACTTGTAAAAGAATGAAACTAGAACACTTTCTAACACCATACACAAAAATAAACTCAAAATGGATTAGAGAGCTAAATGTAAGACCAGAAACCATAAAACTCCTAGAGGAAAACATAGGCAAAACACTCTCTGACATACATCACAGCAGGATCCTCTATGACTCACCTCCCAGAATATCGGAAATAAAATCAAATATAAACAAATGTGACCTAATCAAACTTAAAAGCTTCTGCACAACAAAGGAAACTATAAGCAAGGTGAAAAGACAGCCTTCAGAATGGGAGAAAATAATAGCAAATGAAGCAACAGACAAACAACTAATCTCAAAAATATACAAGCAACTCCTACAGCTCAATTCCAGAAAAATAAATGACCCAATCAAAAAATGGGCCAAAGAACTAAATAGACATTTCTCCAAAGAAGACATACAGATGGCTAACAAACACATGAAAAGATGCTCAACATCACTCATTATCAGAGAAATGCAAATCAAAACCACTATGAGGTACCATTTCATGCCAGTCGGAATGGCTGCGATCCAACAGTCCACAAGCAATAAATGCTGGAGAGGGTGTGGAGAAAAGGGAACCCTCTTACACTGTTGGTGGGAATGCAAACTAGTACAGCCACTATGGAGAACAGTATGGAGATTCCTCAAAAAACTGGGAATAGAACTGCTTTATGATCCAGCAATCCCACTGCTGGGCATACACACTGAGAAAACCAGAATTGAAAGAGACACATGTACCCCAATGTTCATAGCAGCACTGTTTACAACAGCCAGGACTTGGAAGCAACCTAGATGTCCATCGGCAGATGAATGGATAAGAAAGCTGTGGTACATATACACAGTAGAGTATTACTCGGCCATTAAAAAGAATACATTTGAATCAGTTCTAATGTGGTGGATGGAACTGGAGCCTATTATACAGAGTGAAGTAAGCCAGAAAGAAAAACACAAATACAGTATACTAATGCATATATATGGAATTTAGAAAGATGGTAACAATAACCCTGTTTATGAGACAGCAAAAGAGACACTGATGTATAGAACAGACTTTTGGACTCTGTGGGAGAGGGAGAGGGTGGGATGATTTGGGAGAATGGCACTGAAACATGTATAATATCATATCTGAAACGAGTAGCCAGTCCAGGTACGATGCCCGATAATGGATGCCTGGGGCTGGTGCACTGGGACGACCCAGAGGGATAGTATGGGGAGGGAGGAGGGAGGAGGGTTCAGGATGGGGAGCACGTGTATACTGGTGGCGGATCCATCTCGATGTATGGCAAAAGCAATACAATATTGTAAAGTTAAGTAAAATAAAATTAATTTTAAAAAAAAGAAAAGAAAATAATACAAGGATACATTTACATGACTTCTGCATGTGTTCTTGATCCGGTGTAGTGTGGTATGAATAGACCTTATTGATAAATTAGATACTTATATATGTGGATATATCAATACATGTAGAAATTAGGGCATGGCTTTGCAAAAATACACCAATTATGAAATGAACAAAACACATCTTACTTCTTAATAATCTCACACAGTAAATGCACACGGTGCTTTTGCTTTTTCTCTTTTTTAATTGTCTTTTTTTTTTAGGCCATTCTGTGCATCGTGTGGGATCTTAGTTCCCCAACCAGGGACTGAACCCATGCCTGCTGTATCAGGAGTGGAGAATCTTAACCACTGGACCACGAGGGAAGTTCCACACTGCTTTTTTAACATAACTGTCCCACATGGAAACATTTTAAGACTCTGAACGTATATTTGTTAATGTCTTAATGGAAAGAAGTATGTTCAGAGTGTTTTCTTTGAAATGAAAAGTGTCAACCATCTCTGCAGCTTCTTAGATCTGAGATGTTAAAGGTCTTTGGTGTCAAGAATGGGCTCATTGTGGACTGCTGATAGTACAGACTCCTACAAATGTTCCATTGTACTTCTGAACCATGCTAATGATCTGTGCCTAATGCATTAGGAAGAGCGTTTTGAAGTCACCTTTTCCCTGATCATCAGCTCTCAACAGCTTGTCAAAAAGCACCAATGGCTATCATGATGACATCCCCTGACTGCCCCTTCTTCAGCGCAACCATCGAATGCATTTGAAGGCTTTGGGAAACAGGCAGAAAAATGCAAGGGGAGTTCAAGAGTGCATACCTGAGCTTTTAAAAAATTAAATCTGAAAAATTTGAGACATGAGTGTTTCAGTGGAAAAAGTAAGCTATTGCTATGTGCGAATTCCACTTTTATCCAGTTAAGAGAAAATAATGGCTTATAGTTACAGTGTACTTTTTAAGTTACCTGTTTTACCTTTGTTATCTCATTTACTAAAGTTCCTTTAAGCACCATTATTATTTTCATTTTATAGATGAGGCCTTCAGAGATGTCAAGAAGCATGCTTAAGAAACATTCCTTATTTGGTAAGTGGTAAAACGGCAATTCAAACACAGTTCTCTATGATTCCAGAGAGTGAGCTTGTAAGCACCCTCCTAGGTCCCCAGTTACTCTGCCATGATATGGAAATCTATGAACTCAGAAAATTTTCCAAAAGTCCAGTAGGAATCAAACATATACTTATCAACAAGGTCCTGGGGACTTCTCTGGTGGTCCAATGCCTAAGACTCTGGCTTCCAGGGCAGGGGCCCAGGTTCGATCCCTGGTCAGGGAACTGGATCCTAGGATCCTACATCCCACAGCTAAGAGTTTGCATGCTGCAACAAAGACTGAAGGTCCCATGTGCCACAACTAAGACTCAGCACAGCCAAATAAATTAAATAAATAAATATTTTTTAAACAATAAAAATGTAGGGACTTCCCTGGTGGTCCAGGGGTTAAGATTCCACCTTCCAATGCAAAGGGTACAGGCTCAGTCCCTGGTGGAGGAGCTAAAACATACAACAGAAAGACCAAAACATACAACAGAAGCAATATTGTAACAAATTAAATTAAGACTTTAAAAACAGTCCACACCAAAAAAAATTTTTTTTTAATAAGTAAAAGTCATTCTTAGCTCACAATCCATACAAAAACAGGCAGCACACCAGATTTGAACCAAGGGTTGGAATTTACCCCCTGCTCTAGGAAATTAAAGAGGAGGGGCTGTCCTCCCAGAAGGAAAACAGAAAGAAATGTGCCCTTGTCTGAGAACTTGAGGCGGGAAACTAATGCCACAGTCACCGTCCAAGACAGTCACATTCTATGTTGAACTTCCACCCACTTTACTAAGCCCGTGGCTGCTAATTTTAGGATGTCTGTATAAGGGCAACACTGCCCTCTAAATGACTAGACACTGATTTAGATACAAATCCCCAGAGATGTGCCTGGTACCCAAAACATGCTTTGACAATACTTGACTCCCTCCCTCCTTCCTTCCTTTTGCTGATTTCAGCTTCATAAATTTGGTGTGAATATACGTTTACTTCATATTTAAATTGTTGTTTGTTTTTCTAATTCTGACTCATAAAAATATAGGAAAGCCAAATCTTTATTACTTAAAACAAACAGCTATCATTAAGTTTGTTGCTGTTGTTTTATCACTAAGTCGTGTCTGACTCTTTTGTGACCCCATGGACTGTAGCCCACCAGGCTCCTCTGTCCACGGAATTTCCCAGACAAGAATACTGGAGTGGGTTGCCATTTCCTTCTCCAAGGGACCTTCCCAACCCAGGGATCGAACCTGCGCTTCCGGCATTGCAGGCGGATTCTTTACCGCTGAGCCACCAGGGAAGCCCTTATTACTAAATTCAGTATTGTTATTTTTTGAGAGGTTAAATTGTTCAAGACCTGTAGACAAAGGACATCACAGATCATATACAAAAGATACTTTGGTGGTGGTCTCCACTACTTCTCCTATATAAAAGTTGCATCGTGTGTGTCTTTTTCTCCATGTTCTACACACACACATGCACACACACAAATACACATGCCTTTCTCTAGTCTTTACATTTATGCACACTTAAAAATAAAAATTTTCATTAACTTCATTCATCTTTTGGATTAGCCAAAGGAGAGCCCTGTAGACATTAATGCAGCATAGAAAATCAATACATCACAATTAGTAGAAGGCAACTGGAAAGCCTCCTGGCTTTTATTTTATTTTTACTCACATACATTCAGTTTGTTCAAATGGAGGACAGTTTTGCTATTCATTCCATCAGCCGGAATTCTTGAACCAAAGAAGCCAATGGACACTAATGAAAAGGCATTTTTCATGTCCGCTGCATTTGACTCAACACCAAGTTGCTTAATGAATTACATTTGGGTTTCACCTAGAGTTGATTAAATATTTAACATTTGGAGCAAAAATACAGCTGCATTCAGTAGGTTAAGGGTGAGCCATAAAATGGCTTCTAATAACCAATCCTAGAAGAAGTGCATTATAGGAAACACTACTAAAAACTAACCCAATAAACCAATATTTTAGATTAGAAATAACAGAGGCCCAAGAGAGCAGATGGCATGGTTGAAGTCATCCAGCTAAATTTTAATCCGGCATTCCTTTTATCTGGATATTAGACTCATTCTGAGAAGCAGAAAACAGGACTCGTTTCTTTTAAGATGGGCAAATCCTAGTTTTCAGAGACTGGCCCTCTTTTTGAACAGGTGTAGACTGCATCTGACCTCAGAGTGTCCGTGTTTCTGACAATTCCAAATGAAGTGCCTGCTCTAAGGGAAAGATGTGGATTTTAGCTGCTGCCCTAGGATGGTGCAGGGTTAAGTGCCAACATGTTTGAGTACAGGATTTATTCTTGAAGGTGCCAGCCTCGGCTAATTGCAGATATAAAGATAAGACACCAGTTTCAAAAAGAACAGCACACTGCAATGAGATCATAAAATATGCTTACTGGGCTCCTTCCCTACCTAAGGACAACAGACCACACTAGAAAAAGCAGACTGATAACATTCGATGTTACTTCCATTTTAAATGTGACTTAAGAAAAAATTAACACCTGGTTCTGATTTAGAAGTTTTTTGTGGCAGCTAAATTACAAAGTTCCTCAGAGGAAGAAACTTTTTATTTTTATGGTATTACTGAGGTATGAATGATACAATAAAATGCACATGTTCAAAGAGGACAGCTTCACCAGTGTTGAAGTTTACACACACTCATGTAACCAGCATCACAGTCAACATTACAAACAGTTCCATGACACCCAACAGTTTCCTGGCCTGTCTGCAACCTACTCACCAACCACTGATCTGTTTCTTGTGTGTTTGCCCTTTTTTTTTTTAGGGGGGGGGGTTGTGGTTTGGGGAGTATTTTTTACTGGTTTCCAAGTGATCCTTTATTGAAACAGTTTCCTTGGTATTAACAGTTCCTAACTAGCTGGGCTTCAGTTGCACCGGTTGATGTCATCTCTGTCCTGTCACGACGGTAGTGACCATCAACACTGCAGCCATACACGGGGCGGTCCTCAGGATGTCTTGAATGGCTCCAGAGAGCTCACTGGCTACAAATCTGTGCCACGTCTGTCATGCAAGGTGGACAATCTCTTCAGCAGTAGTGTTTCCTGTGCTTCATGTTGTTCTGCTTGTTGCTGTCTCGAGGTGGTTCTTTGAGGGCTTTCATGGCTGAGGAAGAGGAAGAAGGTACCGCCTTAATCAGGCTGTACTACCTCTGTCCGGAAACTCACTGCCCTCTAAGGAACAAGGAAAAATGATCGGGACGCTCCCCTGCCGGCGCTCCCCAGAGGGACGCTCCCCCACGGGACTCTCCCCCACTGGACGCTCCCGCCGGCAGCCACTCCCGCGCAGGCGTGCCCTCGCTCGCTGTGCAGGCGGCTCCCACGAGGGCCACCCCATCCCCTCCCCCACCCCGCCCGCCCGCCATTCCCGTCGCCGGCCCCTCCCCCTCTGCGGGCCTCAGCGCAGACCTCGCTCGCCTGATTGTCTGGATTGCTGCCTAACTGGAGTAGTTTGGGCCGGCAATCCAGATTGTGCAGCGCCCACCACACGAGTGGCGGGCCTTGGCCCAGAACACCGCCGAACCGTGCACAGAACAAAGAACTATACAGACCAACCACAGAGAAAGGGGCCTATAGATCTTGAGAAATTTAAGCCGGAACAAGGAACTAGCTGAAAATGAACTGAACCCACAACAATAATAGAGAAACTCTTAGATATATTGTTACTATTTTTACCATCATTATTTCCTTTTTTTTTCTTTTCTTTTTTTATATATATATATATATTTTAAATTTTTATTATTTTTTAATTGGAAAAAGGAAAACAAAAATTTTTTTTTCCTTTTAATTTTTTTTTTGTTGTTGTTTGTTTTGTTTCTTTTATTTTTATTTTTTTATCCTCTAGTACTTCTTTAATCTCCACGTTTAGATATAACTTTTGCGACCCTGTTTTGTTTTTTTTTTTTTTTCTTTTTTCCTTTTGGTCTTTTGCTTTTTTCCTTTCCCTTTTTTCTTTTCTTTACTTATTACTGACTAGATCTGTCTCTCTCCTTCACACTCCCTCCTTTTATCCTCCTGACTACCTCTGTCTCCTTCCTCCCTTTTTCCTTCTATGTATAATTCCGTGAACATCTCTGAGCGGTCCAGTTGTGGAATGCATTATAGAAGAAGAAGTTTTTGAGACTACTGTAAAATAAGACCAATAACTGGAACCAGGAGGCTTAAGTCCATACCCTGATCCCACGAAACACTAATTGACAGGAGCTCATTAAAAGCCTCCATACCTACTCTGAAACCAAGCATCACACAAAGACCAGCAAGTTCCACAACAAGACATATCAAGCAAATTCTCCAGAAAAACAAGAACACAGCCTGAGCTCCAATACACAGGCTACACAAAGCGACCCCAAAAGCATAGACATCTCATAACTCACTACTAGACACTCCACTGCACCCCAGAGAAAAGAAATCCAGCTCCACCCACCAGAACACCGATACAAGCTTCCATAAACAAAAAACCTCGACAAGCCACCGGTACAAACCCACATATAGTGCAGAAACGCCACAATAAAGAGAACTCCACAGACTACCAGAATACAGTAAAGACGCCCCAAACTTAGCAATTTAAACAAGATGAAAAGACAGAAGAATTCCCAGCAGGTAAAGGAACAGGATAATTACCCACCAAACCAAACAAAAGAGGAAGAAATAGCGAACCTACCTGATAAAGAATTCCGAATAATGATAGTCAAATTAATCCAAAATCTGGAAAGCAAAATGGAATCATGGATAAATAGCCTGGAGAAAAGCATTGAGAAGATGCAAGAAAGATTTAACAAGGACCTAGAAGAAATAAAAAAGAGTCAATATATAATGAATAATGCAATAAATGAGATCCAAAACACTCTGGAGGCAACAAATAGTAGAATAACAGAGGCAGAAGATAGAATTAGCGAATTAGAAGATAGAATGGCAGAATTAAAGGAATCAGAGGAGAAAAAAGAAAAACGAATTAAAAGAAATGAGGACAATCTCAGAGACCTCCAGGACAATATTAAACGTTACAATATTCGAATCATAGGAGTCCCAGAAGAAGAAGACAAAAAGAAAGACCATGAGAAGATACTAGAGGAGATAATAGTTGAAAACTTCCCTAAAATGGGGAAGGAAATAATCACTCAAGTCCAAGAAACCCAGAGAGTCCCAAATAGGATAAACCCAAGACGAAACACCCCAAGACACATATTAATCAAATTAACAAAGATCAAACACAAAGAACAAATATTAAAAGCAGCAAGGGAAAAACAACAAATAACACACAAGGGAATTCCCATAAGGATAACAGCTGATCTTTCAATAGAAACTCTCCAAGCCAGGAGGGAATGGCAAGACATACTTAAAGTGATGAAAGAAAAGAACCTACAGCCCAGATTATTGTACCCAGCAAGGATCTCATTCAAATATGAAGGAGAAATCAAAACCTTTACAGACAAGCAAAAGCTGAGAGAATTCAGCACCACCAAACCAGCTCTCCAACAAATACTAAAGGACATTCTCTAGACAGGAAACACAAAAAGGATATATAAATTCAAACCCAAAACAACAAAGTAAATGGCAACGGGATCATATTTATCATTAATTACCTTAAATGTAAATGGGTTGAATGCCCCAACCAAAAGACAGAGACTGGCTGAATGGATACAAAAACAAGACCCCTCCATATGCTGTCTACAAGAAACCCACCTCAAAATAGGGGACACATACAGACTGAAAGTCAAGGGCTGGAAAAAGATTTTCCACGCAAATAGAGACCAAAAGAAAGCAGGAGTAGCAATACTCATATCAGATAAAATAGACTTTAAAACAAAGGATGTGAAAAGAGACAAAGAAGGTCACTACCTAATGATCAAAGGATCAATCCAAGAAGAAGATATAACAATTATAAATATATATGCACCCAACTTAGGAGCACCACAATATATAAGACAAATACTAACAAGAATGAAAGGAGAAATCAACAATAACACAATAATAGTGGGAGACTTTAATACCCCACTCACACCAATGGATAGATCAACTAAACAGAAAATTAACAAGGAAATACAAACTTTAAACGATACAATAGACCAGTTAGAACTAATTGATATCTATAGGACATTTCATCCCAAAACAATGAATTTCACCTTTTTCTCAAGTGCACACGGAACCTTCTCCAGGATAGACCACATCCTGGGCCATAAATCCAGCCTTGGTAAGTTCAGAAAAATTGAAATCATTCCAAGCATTTTTCTGACCACAATGCAGTAAGAGTAAATCTCAATAACAGGAGAAAATCTATTAAAAAGACCAACATATGGAGGCTGAACAACACACTCCTGAATAACCAACAAATCACAGAAGAAATCAAAAAAGAAATCAAATTCTGCATAGAAACGAATGAAAATGAAAACACTACAACCCAAAACCTGTGGGACACTGTAAAAGCAGTCCTAAGGGGAAAGTTCATAGCAATACAGGCATACCTCAAGAAACAAGAAAAAAGCCAAATAAATAACCTAACTCTACACCTAAAGCAACTGGAAAAGGAAGAAATGAAGCACCCCAAGGTTAGTAGAAGGAAAGAAATCCTAAAAATTAGGGCAGAAATAAATGCAAAAGAAACAAAAGAAACCATAGCAAAAATCAACAAAGCCAAAAGCTGGTTCTTTGAAAGGGTAAATAAAATTGACAAACCACTAGCCAGACTCATCAAGAAACAAAGGGAGAAAAATCAAATCAATAAAATTAGAAATGAAAATGGAGAGATCACAACAGACAGCACAGAAATACAAAGGATCATAAGAGACTACTATCAGCAATTATATGGCAATAAAATGGACAATGTGGAAGAAATGGACAAATTCTTAGAAAAGTACAACTTCCCGAAACTGGATCAGGAAGAAATAGAAAATCTTAACAGACCCATCACAAGCACAGAAATTGAAACTGTAATCAGAAATCTTCCAGCAAACAAAAGCCCAGGTCCAGACGGCTTCACAGCTGAATTCTACCAAAAATTTAGAGAAGAGCTAACACCTATCCTACTCAAACTGTTCCAGAAAATTGCAGAAGAAGGCAAACTTCCAAACTCATTCTATGAGGCCACCATCACCCTAATACCAAAACCTGACAAAGATCCCACAAAAAAAGAAAACTACAGGCCAATATCACTGATGAACATAGATGCAAAAATCCTTAACAAAATTCTAGCAATCAGAATCCAACAACACATTAAAAAGATCATACATCATGACCAAGTGGGCTTTATCCCAGGAATGCAAGGATTCTTCAATATCCGCAAATCAATCAACGTAATACACCACATTAACAAACTGAAGAATAAAAACCATATGATTATCTCAATAGATGCAGAGAAAGCCTTTGACAAAGTTCAACATCCATTTATGATAAAAACTCTCCAGAAAGCAGGAATAGAAGGAACATACCTCAACATAATAAAAGCTATATATGACAAGCCCACAGCAAACATTATCCTCAATGGTGAAAAATTGAAAGCATTTCCTCTAAAGTCAGGAACAAGACAAGGATGCCCACTTTCACCATTACTATTCAACATAGTTTTGGAAGTTTTGGCCACAGCAATCAGAGCAGAAAAAGAAATAAAAGGAATCCAAATTGGAAAAGAAGAAGTAAAACTCTCACTATTTGCAGATGACATGATCCTCTACGTAGAAAACCCTAAAGATTCCACCAGAAAATTACTAGAACTGATCAATGAATATGGTAAAGTTGCAGGATATAAAATTAACACACAGAAATCCCTTGCATTCCTGTACACTAATAACGAGAAAATAGAAAGAGAAATTAAGGAAACAATTCCATTCACCATTGCAATGAAAACAATAAAATACTTAGGAATATATCTTCCTAAAGAATCTAAAGACCTATATATGAAAACTATAAAACACTGGTGAAAGAAATCAAAGAGGACACTAATAGATGGAGAAATATATCATGTTCATGGATTGGTAGAATCAATATAGTGAAAATGAATATACTACCCAAAGCAATTTATAGATTCAATGCAATCCCCATCAAGCTACCAACGGTATTCTTCACAGAGCTAGAACAAATAATTTCTCAATTTGTATGGAAATACAAAAAACCTCGAATAGCCAAAGCTATCTTGAGAAAGAAGAACGGAACTGGAGGAATTAACCTGCCTGACTTCAGGCTCTACTACAAAGCCACAGTCATCAAGACAGTATGGTACTGGCACAAGGACAGAAATATAGATCAATGGAACAAAATAGAAAGCCCAGAGATAAATCCACGCACATATGGTCACCTTATCTTTGACAAAGGAGGCAAGAATATACAATGGATTAAAGACAATCTCTTTAACAAGTGGTGCTGGGAAAACTGGTCAAACACTTGTAAAAGAATGAAACTAGAACACTTTCTAACACCATACACAAAAATAAACTCAAAATGGATTAAAGAGCTAAATGTAAGACCAGAAACCATAAAACTCCTAGAGGAAAACATAGGCAAAACACTCTCTGACTTACATCACAGCAGGATCCTCTATGACCCACCTCCCAGAATATTGGAAATAAAATCAAAAATGAACAAATGGGACCTAATCAAACTTAAAAAGCTTCTGCACAACAAAGGAAACTATAAGCAAGGTGAAAAGACAGCCTTCAGAATGGGAGAAAATAATAGCAAATGAAGCAACTGACAAACAACTAATCTCAAAAATATACAAGCAACTTCTACAGCTCAATTCCAGAAAAATAAATGACCCAATCAAAAAATGGGCAAAGAACTCAATAG
>CAKXYN010000772.1:0-17331 GCA_935064755.1 Tragelaphus eurycerus | reverse complement strand
GAAAAGAAGAGAAGGAAAAGCAAAGGAGAAAAGGAAAGATATAAACATCTAAATGCAGAGTTCCAAAGAATAGCAAGAAGAGATAAGAAAGCCTTCTTCAGTGATCAATGCAAAGAAATAGAGGAAAACAACAGAATGGGAAAAGACTAGGGGATCTCTTAAAGTGGAGAGGAAAAGATTGGCTTAAAGCTCAAATTCAGAAAACAAAGATCATGGCATCTGGTCCCATCACTTCTTGGGAAATAGACAGAGAAACAGTGGAAACAGTGTCAGACTTTATTTTTCTGCTCTCCAAAATCACTGCAGATGGTGACTGCAGCCATGAAATTAAAAGACACTTACTCTTTGGAAGGAAAGTTATGACCAACCTAGATAGCATATTCAAAAGCAGAGACATTACTTTACCAACAAAGGTTCGCCTAGTCAAGGCTATGGTTTTTCCTGTGGTCATGTATGGATGTGAGAGCTGGACTGTGAAGAAGGCTGAGCACCGAAGAATTGATGCTTTTGAACTGTGGTGTTGGAGAAGACTCTGAGAGTCCCTTGGACTGGAAGGAGATCCAACCAGTCCATTCTGAAGGAGATCAGCCCTGGGATTTCTGTGGAAGGAATGATGCTAAAGTTGAAACTCCAGTACTTTGTACACCTCATGCGAAGAGTTACTCGTTGGAGAAGACCCTGATGCTGGAAGGGATTGAGGGCAAGAGGAGAAGGGGACTACAGAGGATGAGATGGCTGGATGGCATCACTGACCCGATGGATGTGAGTCTGAGTGACCTCCGGGAGTTGGTGATGGACAGGGAGGCGTCGTTTTCTATTCCCTTTGGTTTCATAGTACATAAAATTCTTTCCATTCATTGAGCATATTTAGAAGACAAAATCCCACTGACTGGCCAAAAGAACAGAAGTAAGAGAAATGTCTCCAAAGATTGATTGTAATGGATTATTAATTGAAACTTCAAACATAATAAAGAAAAAAAGGAAGATGGAAAACAGACCTAAAAATAAGAAAAAGAATGAAATGAGAAACCAGGGGCAGAAATTTTTTAAGTAGCAATTTTGACAATCAATAACTGTCTTCAAAAACTTAAAGAAAAGAAGTTATCTCTCCTGGTAGAGTTAAAAAATATCACAGAATCTATTGTAAAGGATTTGGTAACCCTATGAAAAAAATGTAATCAACACATGCTACTTCTCCATGTGTTAAATGGAAGAGATTTTAAAATATGTTTTACTTTCAAAATGTCTGTAGTTACTCCCAGTAACTTTCCTTTTTCTATTGACTTACTGTACAATGCTCTGATCACCAACATCATCACACTAAAGATTTAGACCATAAGTCTTCTCTTTATCCTGACAGGTTACTCACACATTTAGAAAGTAAAGATAGCTTTGACATAAAGGGGGAAAATGCACTGATGAAACTGAAAATAGTTCCTAAACAACAAAAACTAGTGGATCACATATTTGGTGATAGAAATAAGAACAGAGAGAAGACAAAAAGAAAGAATGATGATTTTTAAAATAGTGAGAAATAGGGATATACTAAATGCTTTAAGTTTAATTCACTGCAATGTTTTTTAATGATGGGCTAAAAAATGAAGTGAAAAACTGGAAGAAATTATACCCACTCTAGCATCCTCAAGGCCCACCAAACCAATTATTCAGAGATAGGAAAGAACTAGAACTATTCTTAAAGTCAAAGATGCTGCACCCAGTACACTTTATTACAACTGAGTAACTGTGAAGATGAGGCACTCCCTAAGTGTTTATGTTTCCCATGCAAAGATTAGATAAGACATGGGTAACTGATCCAGAAAACCTAACCTTTCTTATCTCTTTGACTTACTTTTAGATGTATCTTCATCTTTTGGTGAGTTTTCTAATTCTTAAATACAGTTTTCTCAGAGCCTTCTGGGAAATTTTTGGACTTTTCTGTTTTCTCTTCTGAGTAGATTCAAATTTAGACTCAGGTATTTTCGCCTCTTTTAATTTTATATAAGCAGAATTTCACTGGACTGCTTATATATGTTTAGCAAATGAAAAGAACCCACTAATAAAAAAGAATGGAGAGTAAATTGGGAAGGATTAAAACAAAATTCAGGACCATGGTTCATTTAAGCAAAGAATGAAGAGGTGTAAGGGAGGCAAAATGTGCAATCAGGTAGGACAAACAGGTATAGGAGCACCTGGATGCTGGGTAGATGGATATTATTCTTTGAACTATACACAAATATATCTAAACTTATATATATATATATAGATAGATGCATGAAATATGTCCTAATGAAGTATTTTCTTTAATTCCAGAGACATAGGAAAAGGTTAAATGTGCAATTTCATTAGAATGATTATAGTGGCTCATCATCAAAAGCAGTAAATGTATTAATATACATGAGGGACAATGAGAGGGAAACAAAAATAGAAGAGAAAAGAACAAATTTGAAAGAAGACAAAGAAAGTAAGATTAATTAAAATAAATAAATTTAATTTTAAAAAGAAAGTAAGATTAAATAAAAGGTAATAAAAAGCAGGTAAACAAAGATGGTATCCCTATAAAGAGAAGGATGGAAAGACAGAAGAAAAGGAAAGGATATGAATTGAGCATGTGCTTCCCTAGTTGCTCAGATGGTAAAATAAAATAAAAAAAAAAATCCGCCTGCAGTGCAGGAGACCCAGATTCAACTCTGAGTTGGGAAGATCCCCTGAGAAAGGGATGGAAATCCACTCCAATATCTTGCCAGGAGAATTCCATAGACAAGAGGAGCCTGGCAGGCTACAGTCCATAGGGTCACACAGAGTCAGACACAACTGAAGCAACATAGCATGCATGCATGCCTGAACCAAGCACACAACAAGAAAAGAGAACTTTGTATAGAGTATTTTCCTGAAATTCAATATAATTCTATCACTTATCCTATTTAGAGGCAAGAAATCATGCATATTGAATTAAATATGTATGCAAATCCATACAGATATTAAGCAAAACTAAGGCTGAAATCAGATTAAAGTGGATTTAAAATACAAACTCTTCTATTTTTTTAATATTTCACCTTCACCGAGAACCCCAGTCCCATAAATAACTATTCTGTGATTAATGTTTATTCTTAGTATTCTTCTATCTCTAAATAATCTGCAGTTTTTATTTGCATGTATGTATATCTAATTGCACTCATCTCACACGCTAGCAAAGTAATACTCAAAATTCTCCAAGCCAGGCTTCAGCAACACGTGAACCGTCAACTTCCAGATGTTCAAGCTGGATTTAGAAAAGGCGGGCGGAGCGGGGGGGGGGGGGGGGAGCTAAGATGGCGGACAAGTAAGACGGGAAGAATACTTTCTCCTCCACAAATCCATTAAAAGAACATTTGAATGCTGAATAAATTCGATAAAACAACTTTTGAATGCCGGCAGAGGACATCAGGCACTTAGAAAGACAACTCACTGTCTTCAAAACGAGAAAACGAGCCCTGAGGTAACTCCTTTTGCGGAGAAGTGGCGCGGACACCAGCATTTGCTATTGGCAAGCGGGAGCTGGGCTAGGAGGAGCTGCGAGGCCTGCATTGCTTTGAGAAAGGATTTGGCCCGGCTATCTCCGGCGCTATCTGAATGAAATAACCAGACTGTCGGTTATCTACTACATCAAAAGCCAGCCCTAACTTAAGACACCATCAGGACTACCTACGGAACAAAGGGCTGCACAGAGCTGGCCGGCTGCAGGCCGTCCCACTCAGGTGACAGGCAGCCAGGGCCGGAGGCGGGCAATTACAGCCCTGGGGAGACACTGTCTAACGGAACTGTGAGTAGGTTTCTGTGCTGACTCATGCTTGTTGGGGCTCTGGATGGTCAACATCTGCCTGAGAAAGTGCACTGTTTGTATACCCAGAAAACTGAGCGGTGGAGAGGCGATAAGTCGCAGCAGCTGCGCTCGCTGAACATTTCATCACCTGCGCTACTCGGATCTGGGAAGTGCATAAAACGCAGACTCAACCAAGTCTGTGTTTCTGAGGATTATCCCAGTGCCTGAACCTGGCCGGCTTAGATTTGGGTGTTCATCTCCGCCCCCTCTGTAACAGGGCAGAGATCAGATATTGAAAAAACCTGTAAACCGTCTCAATAAAGAGAATTCAACAAACTACCAGAATATAGTAAGGACACCTTAAACTTGGCAATTTCAACAAAATGAAGAGACGAAAGAATACCCAGCAGCTAAAGGAACAGGATAGATGCCCACCAAACCAAACCAAAAAGGAAGAGATAGGGAATCTACCTGATAAAGAATTCCAAATAATGATAGCGAAATTAATTCAAAATCTCGAAATCAAAATGGAATCACAGCTAAAGAGTCTGGAGACAAGGATCAGAAGATGCAAGAAAGGTTTAACAAGGACCTAGAAGAAATAAAAAAGAGTCAACACATAATGAATAACGCAATAAATGAGATCCCAAACACCCTGGAGGCAACAAATAGTAGAATAACAGAGGCAGAAGATAGGATTAGTGAATTAGAAGATAGAATCCTAGAAATAAATGAATCAGACAAGAAAAAAGAAAAACGTGTCAAAAGAAATGAGGACAATTTCAGAAACCTCCAGGATAACATTAAATGCTACAACATTCGAATCATAGGAGTTCCAGAAGAAGAAGATAAAAAGAAAGATCATGAGGAAATACTTGAGGAGATAATAGTTGAAAACTTCCCTAAATTGGAGAAGGAAATTACCACTCAAGTTCAAGAAATCCAGAGAGTCCCTAACAGGATTAACCCAAGGCGAAACACCCCAAGACACATATTAATCAAATTAACAAAGATTAAATATAAAGAACAAATATTAAAAGCAGCAAGGGAAAAACATCAAATAACTCACAAGGGAATTCCCATAAGGATAACAGCTGATCTTTCAATAGAAACTCTCCAAGCCAGGAGGGAATGGCAAGACATAATTAAAGTGATGAAAGAAAATAACTTACAGCCTAGATTATTGTATCCAGCAAGGATCTCATTCAAATATGAAGGAGAAATCAAAAGCTTCACAGATAAGCAAAAGTTGAGAGAATTTAGCACCACTAAACCATTTCTCCAACAAAAACTAAAGGACATTCTCTAGATAGGAATCACTAAAAGGGTGTATAAATTCGAACCCAAAACAATAAAGTAAATCTTATTTATCAATAATTGCTTTAAACGTTTATGGGCTGAATGCGCTAATCAACAGACAAAGACTGGCCGAATCGATACAAAAACAAGACCCCTATATACCTTGTCTACAAGAGACGACCAATAGACTAAAATGGGTCAAATGGATACAAAAACTAGACCCCTATATATGTTGTCTACAAGAGAACCACCTTAAAATACGGGATATATACTGACTGAAAATGAAGGCCTGGAAAAAGATTTTCTATGCAAATATGGACCATAAGAAAACAGGAGTAGCAATACTTATATCAGATAAAATTGACTTTAAAGATCTTGAAAAGGAGACAATGAAGGTTACACATAACGACTTAAAGGAACAATCCAAAAAGAAGTTATAACAATTATAAATATATATGCACCCAACATTGGAGCATTGATATATCTAAGACAAACATTAATTAATATGATAGAAGAAATATGCAGCAATACAATAATAGTGGGAGACTTTAATACCCCACTCATATAATCTGACTGTAATAGACAAAGAGCAAAACTTATGAGCCTCAAAAAATTCAGTTCACTCAGGAGAGTTTAAAAAAAAAAAAAAAAGACTTATTTGCTCACTCTGTAAAGGTTTATTGACTATTTTATGGGTTTGGTACCACTTTGGGTAGTAGGGAGGAAGAGGTGACAAATGTGATCCTGTCCTAAATAATATATTGTGGTAAAGATAGACCTACCAATACAAAATACCAAGATGTGCCTAAAGATGAGGACACCCAAACTGGACTTTTTGTTTCCTGAACTTTTCATTTCGAGAACAAACCTCTTAATATAGGATGAATTCAACATGATTTTTTTTAAGTGTTCTTTGTGATTAAAAACAGAAAGCCATTGGTTAAGAAATTACATATACTCCTCCCCACCATCACTCCCCTTCTTTCTTCCCATTTCCCTCCCACTCTCATTGATCCTTTCCTTTGTCCATTTTCCCCTGCAAAAAAAAAAAAAAAAAAAAAAAAAAAAAAAAACAATTTTGAGCATATAAAAAAAAAAAGAAAAGGCAGAGGAACCAGAGATCAAATTGCCAACATCCGCTGGATAATCGAAAAAGCAAGAGAGTTCCAGAAAAAACATCTATTTCTACTTTATTGACTATGCCAAAGACTTTGACTGTGTGGATCACAATAAACTGTGGAAAATTCTGAAAGAGAGGGGAATACCAGACCACCTGACCTGCCTCTTGAGAAACCTATATGCAGGTCAGGAAGCAACAGTTAGAACTAGACATGGAACAACAGACTGGTTCCAAATAGGAAAAGGAGTATGTCAAGGCTGTATATTGTCACCCTGCTTATTTAACTTATATGCAGAGTTCATCATGAGCAACCCTGGGCTGGAAGAAGCACAAGCTGGAATCAAGATTGCCGGGAAAAATATCAATAACCTCAGATACGCAGATGACACCACCCTTATGGCAGAAAGTGAAGAGGAACTAAAAAGCCTCTTGAAAGTGAAAAAAGAGAGTGGAAAAAGTTGGCTTAAAGCTCAACATTCAGAAAACGAAGATCATGGCATCGGGTCCCATCACTTCATGGCAAATAGATGGGGAAAGGGCGGAAACAGTGTCAGACTTTATTTTGGGGGCTCCAAAATCACTGCAGATGGTGACTGCAGCCATGAAATTAAAAGACGCTTACTCCTTGGAAGAAAAGTTATGACCAACCTAGACAGCATATTGAAAAGCAGAGACATTACTTTGCCAACAAAGGTTCGCCTAGTCAAGGCTATGGTTTTTCCTGTGGTCATGTATGGATGTGAGAGTTGGGCTGTGAAGAAAGGTGAGTGCTGAAGAATTGATGCTTTTGAACTGTGGTGTTGGAGAAGATTCCTGAGAGTCCCATGGACTGCAAGGAGATCCAACCAGTCCATTCTGAAGGAGATCAGCCCTGGGATTTCTTTGGAAGGACTGATGCTAAAGCTGAAACTCCAGTACTTTGGCCACCTCATGTGAAGAGTTGACTCATTGGAAAAGACTGTGATGCTGGGAGGGATTGGGGGCAAGAAGAAAAGGGGACGACAGAGGATGAGATGGCTGGATGGCATCACTGACTCAATGGATGTGAGTCTGAGTGAACTCCAGGAGTTTGTGATGGACAGGGAGGCCTGGCGTGCTGCAATTCATGGGGTTGCAAAGAGCGGACACGACTGAGCAACTGAACTGAACTGATATCTAATTTCATCAATTATATCTCATTTTTTGCTGTTAATAGCCTTAAAGATCCATGTTGCTATATGTACATCCCATACTTTGTTTCTAGTTTTGTGAGGATTACAGAGAATATATCTCTCACATTTCCATTTTCCTGGGAGTAGACACATCCCTAATGTAATGTAGCAATTGAGATATATTAGTAGCTCCTGAAAACCAGTAATAAAAGGACAAAAATATCCAATAGAAAAGTGATATCTCCACTATCTTCAATGCCCTAATATCACAAAAACACTAAATGGACATCCTGATGTGATGGGAAAACACTGGAAACAGTGTCAGACCTTATTTTGGGGAGCTCCAAAATCACTGCAGATGGTGACTGCAGCCATGAAATTAAAAGACGCTTACTCCTTGGAAAGAAAGTTCTGACCAACCTGCTGCTGTTGCTGCTGCTAAGTCACTTCAGTCGTGTCCGACTCTGCGTGACCCCATAGACATCAGCCCACCAGGCTCTCCTGCCCCTGGGATTCTCCAGGCAAGAACACTGGAGTGGGTTGCCATTTCCTTCTCCAATGCATGAAAGCGATAAAGTGAAAGTGAAGTCGCTCAGTCGTGTCTGACTCTTAGCGACCCCATGGACTGCAGCCCACCAGGCTCCTCCATCCATGGGATTTTCCAGGCAAGAGTACTGGAGTGGGGGTGCCATTGCCTTCTCCGTCTGACCAACCTGCTGCTGCTGCTGCTAAGTCGCTTCAGTCGTGTCCGACTCTGTGCGACCCCATAGACAGCAGCCCACCAGGCTCCCCTGTCCCTGAGATTCTCCAGGCAAGAACACTGGAGTGGGTTGCCATTTCCTTGCAGAGACGGGGGAGGAGCTAAGATGGCGGATGAGTAGGACGGGGAGAATACTTTCTCCTCCACAAATCCATTAAAAGAACATTTGAATGCTGAATAAATTCTACAAAACAACTTCTGAATGCCGACAGAGGTCATCAGGCACTTAGAAAGACAATTCATTGTCTTTAAAAGGAGAAAACGAGCCCTGAGGTAACTCCTTTGCGGAGAAGCGGCGCGGACACCAGCATTTGCTATTAGCAAGTGGGGGCTGGGCTAGGAGGAGCGGTGCAGCCTGCATCGTTTTGAGAAAGGATTTGGCCTGGCTATCTCGAGCGCTATCTGAGTGAAATAACCAGACTGTCGGTTATCTACTACATCAAAAGCCAGCCCTAACTTCAGACACCACCAGGACTAGTACGGAACAAAGGACTGCATGGAGATAGCCGGCTGCAGGCCGTCCCACTCAGGTGACAGGCAGCCAGGGCTGGAGGCGGGCAATCACAGCCCTAGAGAGACACTGTCTACAGAACTGTAGGTAGGTTTCTGTGCTGACTCACGCTTCTTGGGGCTCTGGATGGTCAACATCTGCCTGAGAAAGTGCGCCTGTTTTATACCCAGAAAACTGAGTGGCAGGGAGGTGATAAGTCACAGCAGCTGCACTCGCTGAACATTTCATCACCTGTGCTACTCGGATCTGGGAAAGGCATAAAACGCAGACTCAGCCGAGTCTGTGCTTCTGAGGACTATCCGAGTGCCTGAACCTGGCCGGCTTAAATTTGGGTGTTCATCTCTGCCCCCTCTGTAACAGGGCAGAGATCAGATATTGAAAAGACCAGTAAACCACCTCAAGAAAGAGAATTCAACAAAGTACCAAAATATAGTAAGGACACCTTAAACTTGGCAATTTTAACAAAATAAAGAGACAAAAGAATACCCAGCAGCTAAAGGAACAGGATAGATGCCCACCAAACCAAACAAAAGAGGAAGAGATAAGGAATCTACCTGATAAAGAATTTCGAATAATGATAGTGAAATTAATCCAAAATCTCGAAATCATAATGGAATCACAGTTAAAGAGTCTGGAGACAAGGATCGAGAAGATGCAAGAAAGGTTTAACAAGGACCTAGAAGAAATAAAAAGAGTCAACACATAATGAATAACACAATAAATGAGATCCCAAACACCCTGGAGGCAACAAATAGTAGAATAACAGAGGCAGAAGATAGGATTAGTGAATTAGAAGATAGAATCCTAGAAATAAATGAATCAGACAAGAAAAAAGAAAAAACGAATCAAAAGAAATGAGGACAATCTCAGAGACCTCCAGGATAACATTAAATGCTACAACATTCGAATCATAGGAGTTCCAGAAGAAGAAGATAAAAAGAAAGATCATGAGGAAATACTTGAGGAGATAATAGTTGAAAACTTCCCCAAATTGGAGAAGGAAATTACCACTCAAGTTCAAGAACCCAGAGAGTCCCTAACAGGATTAACCCAAGGCGAAACACCCCAAGACACATATTAATCAAATTAACAAAGATTAAATATAAAGAACAAATATTAAAAGCAGCAAGGGAAAAACATCAAATAACTCACAAGGGAATTCCCATAAGGATAACAGCTGATCTTTCAATAGAAACTCTCCAAGCCAGGAGGGAATGGCAAGACATAATTAAAGTGATGAAAGAAAATAACTTACAGCCTAGATTATTGTATCCAGCAAGGATTTCATTCAAATATGAAGGAGAAATCAAAAGCTTCACAGATAAGCAAAAGTTGAGAGAATTTAGCACCACTAAACCATTTCTCCAACAAAAACTAAAGGACATTCTCTAGATAGGAATCACTAAAAGGGTGTATAAATTCAACCCAAAACAATAAAGTAAATCCTATTTATCAATAATTGCTTTAAACGTTAATGGGCTGAATGCCCTAATCAACAGACAAAGACTGGCCGAATCGATACAAAAACAAGACCCCTATATACCTTGTCTACAAGAGATAACCAAAAGACTAAAATGCGTCAAATGGATACAAAAACTAGACCCCATATATGTTGTCTACAAGAGAACCACCTTAAAATAGGGGATATATACTGACTGAAAATGAAGCGCTGGAAAAAAAATTTTCTATGCAATTATGGACCAAAAGAAAACAGGAGTAGCAATACTTATATCAGATAAAATTGACTTTAAAAATCCTGAAAAGGAGACAATTAAGGTTATACATAACGACTTAAAGGAACAATCCAAAAAGAAGTTATAACAATTATAAATATATATGCACCCAACATTGGAGCATTGATTTATCTAAGACAAACATTAATTAATATGATAGAAGAAATATGCAACAATACAATAATAGTGGGAGACTTTAATACCCCACTCATACTTATACAATCTGGCTGTAATAGACAAAGTAAAGAGGAAAACATATTCACTTATGAGCCTCAAAAAATTCAGTTCACTCTGGAGAGTTAAAAAAAAAATCGACTTATTTGTTCACTCTGTAAAGCTTTATTGACTATTTTATGGGACTGGTACCACTTTGGGTAGTAAGGAGGAAGAAGTGACAAATGTGATCCTGTCCTAAATAATATATTGTGGTAAAGATAGACCTACCAATACAAAATACCAAGATGTGCCTAAGATGAGGACACCCAAACTGGACTTTTAGTTTCCTGAACTTTTCATTTCCAGATCAAATCTCCTAATATAGGATGAATTCAACATGATTTTTTTTTTAAGTGTTCTTTGTGATTAAAAACAGAAAGCCATTGGTTAAGAAATTACATATACTCCTCCCCACCATCACTCCCCTTCTTTCTTCCCATTTCCCTCCCACCCTCACTGATCCTTTCCTTTGTCCATTTTCCCCTGCAAAAAAAAAAATAAAAAGCAGAGACGTTACTTTGCCAACAAAGGTCCGTCTAGTCAAGACTATGGTTTTTCCAGTAGTCATGTATGGATGTGAGAGTTGGACTGTGAAGAAAGCTGAGCACCAAAGAATGGATGCTCTTGAACTGTGGTGTTGCAGAAAACTCTGAGAGTCCCTTGGACTGCAAGGAGGTCCAACCAGTCCATCCTAAAGGAGATCAGTCCTGAGTGTTCATTGGAAGGACTAATGCTAAAGCTGAAACGCCAATACTTTGGCCACTTCGTGCAAAGAGTTGACTCATTGGAAAAGACCCTTATGCTGGGAGGGATTGTGGGCAGGAGGAGAAGGGAACAACAGAGGATGAGATGGTTGGAATGCATCACTGACTCAATGGACATGAGTCTGAGTGAACTCTGGGAGTTGGTGATGGACAGGGAGGCCCGGCGTGCTGCGATTCATGGTGTTGCAAAGAGTCGGACACAACTGAACGACTAAATTGAACTGATGTTATCTCTTGAGGACTTGAGTTCAAATTCCTTGAGAAATATGTTCAGCAAATGAATTTCTGGTGTACAGAATAGGCTAGATAATATCCATAACTGTTGTTGTACAATTTACATTCCTACCTGTGATCCCTGGCAGTCAACCCACTCCTGTCAACATCTTGAATTATGCCACTTGCAAATTTTGCCACTCAGGTGGAAGGAAGGTATATCAGTGTTGCATTACTTTGCACTATTATCTCCATGGGTTTGAGCACTTCAATACATCCTTGTTAACCATCGTTTCCTTTTCATGTACTTGAATGCATATTGGTTGTCACTTTTCTATTGGATTTTTTGACTTCTTCTTACTGGTTTTCAGGTGCTACTCACACACCTCAATTACTACATTTCAGGTTTTAGGAATTGCAAATATCTTCTCCTGCTCTGTCATTTACCTCTGAAATCTGTCTATTGTGTGCTTCCTTGAACAGAAATTCTAAATTTTGATGTAATCATATAACTCAGTTCAGTTCACTTCAGTTGCTCGGTCATGTCCAACTCTTTGTGACCCCATGGACTGCAGCACGCCAGGCCTCCCTGTCCATCACTAACTCCAAGAGTTTACTCAAACTCATGTCCACTGAGTCAGTGATGCCATTCACCCATCTCTTCCTCTGTCGTCCTCTTCTCCTCCCCGCTTTCAATATTTCCCAGCATCAGGGTCTTTTCCAGAGTCAGTTCTTAGCATCAGGTGGCCAAAGTATTGGAGTTTCAGCTTCAATATCACTCCTTCCAATGAATACTCAGGACTAATTTCCCTTAGGATGGACTGGTTGATCCCCTTGCAGTCCAAGGGACTCTCAAAAATCTTCTCCAACACCACAGTTCAAAAGCATCAATTCTACAGTGCTCAGCTTTCTTTAGGTCCAACTCTCACATACATACATGACTATTGGAAAAACCATAGCCTTGACTAGATAGCTCTTTGTCGGCAAGGTAATGCTTCTGCTTTTTAATATGCTATCTAGGTTGGTCATAACTTTTCTTCCCAAGGAGTAAGCGTCTTTTAATTTCATGGCTGCAATCACCATCTGCAGTGATTTTGGAGCCCAAAAAATAAAGTCTGTCACTGTTTCCACTGTTTCCCCATCTATTTCCCATGAAGTGATGGGACCAGATGCCATGATCTTCGTTTTCTGAATGTTGAGCTTTAAGCCAACGTTTTCACTCTCCACTTTCACTTTCATCACGAGACTCTTTAGTTGTTCTTCACTTTCTGCCATAAGGGTGGTGTCATCTGTGTATCTGAGGTTATTGATATTTCTCCCGGCAATCTTGATTCCAGCTTGTGCTTCATCCAGCCTGGCATTTCACATGATGTACTCTGCATATAAGTTAAATAAGCAGGGTGGCAATATACAGCCTTGACCTACCTTTTCCTATTTGGAACCAGTCTATTGTTCCATGTCCAGTTCTAACTGTTGCTTCCTGACCTACATACAGGTTTCTCAAGAGGCAGGTCAGGTGGTCTGGTATTCCCATCTCTTTCAGAATTTTCCACAGTTTGTTGTTATCCACACAGTCAAAGGCTTTGGCATAGTCAAAAAAGCAGAAATAGATGTTTATCTGGAACTCTCTTGCTTTTCTGATGATCCACCTGATGTGGCAATTTGATCTCTGGTTCCTCTGCCTTTTCTAAATCCAGCTTGAACATCTGGAAGTTCACTATTCATGTACTGTTGAAGCCTGGCTTGGAGAATTTTGAGCTTTACTTTACTAGCGTGTGAGATGAATGCAATTGTGTGGTAGTCTGAACATCCTTTGGGATTGCCTTTCTTTTGGGATTGGAATGAAAACTGACA
The DNA here is from genome assembly GCA_935064755.1 of Tragelaphus eurycerus. Classification (NCBI taxonomy): domain Eukaryota; kingdom Metazoa; phylum Chordata; class Mammalia; order Artiodactyla; family Bovidae; genus Tragelaphus; species Tragelaphus eurycerus. The sequence goes on along the minus strand of CAKXYN010000772.1, from coordinate 3,911 downwards.
TTTTCCAGTCTGTGTCCACTGCTACATTTTCCAAATTTGCTGGCATATTGAGTGCAGCACTTTCACAGCATCATCTTTCAGGATTTGGAATAGCTCAACTGGAATTCCATCACCTCCACTAGCTTTGTTCATAGTGATGCTTTCTAAGGCCCACTTGACTTCACATTCCAGGATGTCTGGCTCTAGGTCAGTGATCACACCATCATGATTATCTGGGTCATGAAGATCTTTTTTGTACAGTTCTTCTGTGTATTCTTGCCACCTCTTCTTAATATCTTCTGCTTCTGTTAGGTCCATATCATTTCTCTCCTTTATTGAGCCCATCTTTGCATGAAGTGTTCCCTTGATATCTCTAATTTTCTTTGACGAGACCTCTAGTCTTTCCCATTCTATTGTTTTCCTCTATTTCTTTGCACTGATCACTGAGGGAGGTTTTTTTATCTTTCCTTTTATTTGTTTCCTACTCTGCTTTGTATTCCTTACACCTTTTTTTTTTTTTCCTTTTTTTTTTTTTCTCTCTTATCTCTGCTGCTTGTAAGACCTCCATATTCATTTTTTTTTTTTTCCTTTTTTTTTTTTGGAAAGATTTTTATCCCTGCCTCCTGTACCATATCACTTACCCCCATCCATAGTTCCTTAGGCCCCTTTCTATATCATATATACTCCTATATATATATTTTTTTTCTACTCTGTATAATTATTGATTTGATTTTCATACTCTTTGTTCTGGTCCCCTCCCAGATATTTTTTTATTTAATCAACTAACTCTTCTCAATATATATTGTTTTGTTTATGTTTGATTTATTTCCCAATCAACACAAAACACACACATAACATAAGATAACACACACCCACCCGTGTCCGACTTTTGCGACCCCATGAACTGCAGCACGCCAGGCCTCCCTGTCCATCACCAGCTCCTGGAGATCACACATACCCCCAACCAATCGAGTCAGTGATGCCATCCAGCCATCTCATCCTCTGTCGTCCCTCCTCCTCCTGCCCTCAATCCTCCCGGCATCAGAGTCTTCTCCACTGAGTCAACTCTTCGCATGAGGTGGCCAAAATACTGAGTTTCAGCTTCAGATATTTCTAGTATTGATATTCTACGAATGTTCTCCTTAATACATTTTTTAATGTATTTATTTATAAAATTTTATATAACTTTAATTTTTTATTTTTTTATTTAATCTACCCCCTCTTCACTTATCTTTACACACCCCCTCCCCCCCTACCTGCTGTTAAACATTTATTTTTTTTTAATTAGGGCCATTGGTCTTTGGTGTAAAATACACTCATTTAGAAGACAGATATAATATCCTGGGTCGGATTATCTTTTGGATGAAAGAAAACTACAGAATACTATACCGGGGGAACCCATGGATAGAAGAGCCTGGCAGGATATAGTCCTTGGGGTCAGTCACAAAAAGTCAGACATGCTAAGCCACACATAAGGGGAGAGCTCAAAACTCCCAATATGCATCAACTCCTAAAAAGGGTTGAAAGAAAAGGAACTAAGAGAGCACTTCTTTCTCTGTCCTTAAAGTACCATGTTTGTACTTCTATTAGAGTACTCACTACCCTGATGCAATAATTTATTAAGATAGCTGATTCCCCTGGTAGCTCCTCAATTCTTCAAGAGTCAGCTCCATGTTCCATCTTGAATTATGTTGGCAGCACTTAGTACTGTATCTGGAACATACAGATGCTCAATACATATCTGCAGAACAAATACAAGCAGAATATTTCCTCTTCTAAAAAATTTGTGAACAGCCCAAATTACATAAAGATTAGAGTAGAGCAACCTGGATTCCAGTTCCAGGTCTACCATTAAAAAAAGAGGATGAGAGTACGATATTACTCATAAAAGGCTAGCAGATTCAGACCAATCCTGAGATAATGGTGCCAAATTGACCAAAAAAAACATTTTTCAAAGCAAGGGTACATCCTTAGTTGCTTTGGGCAGATCTTATCTCCCCTAATTATTAGCTGTGTGACCCTTGGTAACCTCTGCGCCAGAATCCTTATCATAGGGTTGTTGAGGATTAAATGATATAATACATAAAACTTTTATACAAGTGCTTGGCACATGATCATTTGTCAATAAAATGACCCAATATTATTTAATGCTTCAAGATAATTTAAGCTTAAACAATGTTTTTATCAAGCGTTTTAGCAAACCATGCCATGCTCACTTGCTTATGTTTTATTTTTAGGAATATATTCCACAACCCCCAGGTAAGTTTTTCATCCATTAACTAATTCTTTAACCATTTAGAATTAGGAGAAGGAAAACATAAGCAGAACACTCTGGACATAAATTGCAGCAATAACTTTTTTGACTCATCTACTAGGGTAATGGAAAATAAAAACAAAAAAAAATGGGACCTAATTAAATTCAAAAGCTGTTATACAGCGAAGGAAACTATAAACATAATGAAAAGACAACCCACAGAATAGGAGAAAATATTTGCAAAAGATGCAACCAACAAGGGGTTAATTTCCAAAATTTATAAACAGCTCATGTGGCTCAATATTTTAAAAAGCCAAACAACCCAATCAAAAAACTGGCAGAAAATCAAAATAGACATTTCTCCAAATAAGACATACAGATGGCCAAGAGGCACATAAAAAGATACTAACATCACTAATTACTGCTGCTGCTGCTGCCAAGTCACTTCAATTGTGTCCAACTCTAAATGCAAATCAGAACTACAGTGAGGGACCACTTCACACCAGACAGAATGGCCATTACCCAGTACTAGATGCTGACAGGGTGTGGAAAAGAGAGAACCCTCTGGCATTGCTGGTGAGAACTGATACAGCTACTATGAGGAACAGTATAGCGGTTCACTAAAACAGGAGTCCCCAACCTCCAGGTCACGTAAACAGTACCAGTTCACTAGCCTGTTAGGAACAGGGTCACACAGCAAGAAGTATATTTACAGCCACCCCCAGAACCTGTGTTACTTCTGAGCCCAAAAAAAAATAAGCTCACAAGTCCCACTGATTCTGCATTATGGTGAGCTGTATAATTATTTAATTATATATCACAATGTAATAACAATAAAGTGCACAATAAGTGTAATGTGCTTGAATCATCCCAAAACCATCCCACCACTGGTCTATGGCAAAATTGTCTTCCATAAAACTAGTTCCAGTGCCAAAAAGGTTGGGGATCATCATTTTAAAAAACTAAAATAGAGCTACCACATGACCCGGCAATCCCACTTTGGGTCTTATGATGACCTAGGGGGAAAAACAGATCTGGGGTTTGGGATTGCAAATACACACTGCTATATTTAAAATAGATAACCAACAAAGACCTACAGTATGGAACAGGAACTCTACCTCAATATTCTGTAATAAACTAAAAAGGTTATTTTCCAAACTTTAGCTTAAATAAGTCTCATTTTTCAAATATAAGACTTCATTTTCTTTGATCTTCTCTTCCTTTCTCAGAAACTTATTTAGTAAAAAAAAATTCAATCACATGCATGAACAAAAATGATTTGACATAATCTAACTATAAAGTTGTCTCCCCAGGTAGCTTAGTGGTAAAGAATCCACCTGCAATGCGGGAGACACAAGTTCAATCGCTAGGTCAGGAAGGTTCCCTGAGAAGGAAACGGCAACCACTGCAGTCTTCTGCCTTCCAAATTCCATGGATGGAGGAGTCTGGCAAGGCTGCAGTTCATGGGGTCACAAAAGAGTCGGAAACGACTTAGTGACTAAAACAACAGCAGACACTACTAGTAAGTATACCCTCTGTTTCTCAGTTTTGAATAAACTGAGAAAACAGTTTATTTTATAAACACCTAAGTCTATGAAAATATCCAGCTTTGGAAATCTCAGAACTCTTATCATTATTGTTTTCTCCCACTCAACCAACTCAACACCTGGCAGCCTGT
>CAKXYN010000771.1:0-17342 GCA_935064755.1 Tragelaphus eurycerus | reverse complement strand
CTTTGCTGTCTGAGTCTATGTGGTTTAGACTCTTACTTAAGGTACACACTTGTCTTGGTTTGCCCTGGACTCTTAGGTTTAACAAAGAAAATCTCATGACCCAGGAAATTGCTCAGTCCCTAAAACACCTATCTTCACTGATGAGTCGTCTCTGTGGCACTGATGAAGACTGAAGGGAATGTTATGGATACACAGTGATTCATGGTGTAGAAGGAGAAGATGAAGAGGTCAGCCACAGCTGCCATCTTGGTCCTTTTGCCTGCTAGCTGTCCAGCTGGAAGCCAAATTTCATTCCACACTTTTCGAAGCCTTCTGAGTGATTCTGGGTGACCCCTGAATTCTCAAGAAGGTAACACACTATTTTGGATACTTGCTTCCACTTGGTAAAGAGACTATTAAAGCTAATATTGGTGGGGAAAAGGGACACTTAAGAAGGATACACCTCCCATAACCCCTCAGTGTCTGAAAGAGCTCTAGCACCTTCTTAGCCACCTTCCTGATTTCTTCCTTTCACTGTGGTTGATGCCTGTCACCAGTAGTCCTGGGAGAAAAGACTCTTTGTGATGATGCTGCAGATTCTGAGAACTCAAATCTACTATTTGACAACTCACTGAAAGTTACAGGTTCACTTCAGACCTGAGGCACAAAAGCAACGCCTGAATTTTTCTAATACGGAACCCTGACACATAATAGCTAAAGTCATTGAGGGTTAGTGTGAATTATGTAAATTTATTTAATCCTTACCAAAGCCCCATAAAGTAGACACTACAGTTGTTCCCATTTCTAGAAATAGGCAAAGAAAGGTGAAATTGCTTTTCCAAGATCGTTGTTCAGTCGTTCAGTCATGTCTGACTCTGTGTGACCCCATGCACTGTAGCCCACCAGGTTCCTCTGTTCATGGGATTTCCAAGATTTCCAATGAGTCAAAGTGGAAGAGCTAGGATGTTTCAACCATGTCTGACTTTAGCATCCATGGTCTTAAGATACAGTATACAGTATATTACTGAATGGGCATATTAAGAGACAGATGCATGATGGATGGATGGATGGATGGATGGATGGAAAGATGGATGGCACTCAGGCAGAAGCAGAGAGAAGAGATGACAACAGGTATCCTGGGGCTGAGATTTTTGTATTGCTTCACCAACCTGAGTGATTTTAAAGGGTTTGTGTATGTTTGAAATAGAATTTATAAAAATAGATATCCTCACATAATTTCAAAGATTCTGAATATTTTATGTTTGATGTATAAACGAGATAGTGCATTCTAAAAACTACACACAGTTTTTTATTTGGCAAACTTATATTAAGAAATATAATTCCAACTCTCAGTAAATAAATAAGCTGTAACCTAACTCTCTAGTATGTAGATCAGAGATCAAACTGAAGGAAAGCAATAGAATAGTCATTTCTTCTTAGACTGGTTTAGATGTTATATGATTGTTCTTCTTTCTGACATGACTATCTCTGTGTATGGTCTTTCCTTCACTCTCCGGAACTATATACACATAATCTGTTACACGGGTTTTAACCCTGGAGAGAAAAGCTGCTGTCTGAAACCAAGCAGAATCTCAGAATCAAGGGTTGAGGAGAAAGAACGATTATGAACAAGAGCTAGAGAAGATCTCTCTTTTGGAGATCCTTTTCTGTCCATATTTGGCAGTGACATAGAATATATATCCCGTGCCTACAGAATTTACACAGCATCGCTTTTTCCCTTCTGCTGCTTCTTTTGGCAGATGTGAACAGCAAGGAGATGCAACGTGGAAACCAGACTTCTGTGTCTCACTTCATCTTAGTGGGGCTGCACCACCCACCACAGCTGGGGACACCTCTCTTCCTAGCCTTCCTTGTCATCTACACCCTCACCGTCTCTGGGAATGGGCTTATCATCCTCACGGTCTTGGTGGACACCCAGCTCCACCGTCCCATGTACTGGTTCCTATGTCACCTCTCCCTCTTGGACATGACCATTTCCTCTGCCATTGTCCCCAAGATGTTAGCTGGCTTTCTCTTGGACAGTAGGATTATCTCCTTTGGAGGCTGTGTCATCCAGCTTTTTTCATTCCATTTCCTGGGCTGCACTGAATGCTTCCTGTACACACTCATGGCTTATGATCGCTTCCTAGCCATTTGTAAGCCTTTACATTATGCCACCATCATGACCCGCAGTGTCTGTAACTATCTAGCCATTGGCACCTGGCTGGGAGGCACCCTCCACTCACTTTTCCAAACAAGCTTCATATTCCGGCTGCCTTTCTGTGGTCCAAACCGGGTAGACTACTTCTTCTGTGACATTCCTGCCATGCTGCGTCTAGCCTGTGCTGACACCACCATCAATGAGCTGATCACCTTTGTGGACATTGGATTCCTGGCCCTCACCTGCTTTGTGCTTATCCTCACTTCCTATGGCTACATAGTGGCTGCCATCCTGCGAATCCGGTCCACCGACGGGCGCCGCAACGCCTTCTCCACCTGTGCCGCCCACCTCACTGTCGTCATTGTCTACTATGTGCCCTGCACCTTCATTTACCTGCACCCTGGCTCTCAGGAACCCCTGGATGGAGTGGTAGCTGTGTTCTACACAGTCATCACTCCCTTGCTTAATCCTATCATCTACACACTCCGCAACAAAGAAGTGAAGGCAGCCTTAAGGAGGCTGGGAAGTCGCAAGGTCGTGAAGCCTCACTGACTCCATGCATCACAGACATGCAGGAAATGATAAAATTTAGGGAGTTTAGAGTTGAAAACTCCTAGATATGGAGGTGGGAACCTTGGAAAGTTCTATATTGTAACCTACTTTTGAACATGATTTTTCATGTTTCCTCCTTGAATAGCAATGGAAATCAATCAAAACACTCAACAAGAATGATAACATGCAGAAAAAAATCTAAGATAAGTAAACTGTCCACACAAAAACTCTCTCTGTGGCATCCATCTACATGTGTATTACTGCTTCTAATCTCACATAGTTTTATACAGGTTACAAGTAACCTTCATGCAAATCATATAATTTGACCTTGACAACAATTATATGAGGTAAGCATTATTATTCCCATGTAACTGTGGGAAAACTGAAGTTCAAGGAAGTAAGTGGCTTTCCCGTACTCACTCTCTGCCTTTTACTTTGATAAAAAATGGTCCATGAACTCTAACTTGAGAGGGCACTTTCACTGCAAAGTAAGGGAGCCATGAAATGTGCACTGCATCATGACCTGAGTAGTTCTGGCCTTCTGAGCTTGCACAGAACTCTACTTTGGTAAAATTGACATGGGTATATCAAGGATAAATTTCCTTATGACTAGCTCTCCCTGTTGACTTCCTGGATATTAATTAAACAGACCATATGAGATGGTAGACAAATGCATGCTACCATATCCTGGCATTTCCCACAACAATTGAGTATGAGTGAGGAGATGCAAATGGGATGGGGCATATACCTATTTGCAAGGAGATGAGGTCTGCTTTATTGGTCCTTTTTTGTGATAATGTTGCCAGGGTCCAAGGAGGGCCCTCAATCCCAGAGTGCTCAAGATGTTTTGTTTTGATGTTTGAATTTTTGATGTTTTAAATTTATATGGGTAAGTATAGCCCACAAAAAATGATGATATTCTATTGCAAAATCAGTTCTACTTGTTAAAAAGCTGGCAAAAGGAAGGAGAACGGATTTATGTGTACCAGACATTTTCTGAGCCTAGATGTGTGCATTCAGTGATTTTTTTCTTGCTGTCTGCTCTAACAGCAGAGATGTAAGATTGAACATCAAAATATGCATGAATAGGCAAGTCCATTCAAATCAAGAAAAACATATTCAGTGTAACTCCAAAATTATAACATTGTTGTCTATTCTAAATGCATCTATGATTTTACGAGAAGAAAATACATTTATACATGAGCATGTAGATAAACTATCAATATATGACTAGAAAGGGCTTCCCAGGTGACACCAATGATAAAGACTGTGCCTGCCAATGCAGTAGATGCAAGAGGCATGGGTTCAATCCCTGGGTCTGGAAGAAGGAAATGGCAACCCACTTCTCCTTCCTGGAGAAGGAAGTGGCAACCCACCCCAGTATTTTGGCCTGAGAAATCCCATGGACAAAGGAGACTGGCGGGCTACAGTCCATTGGGTTAGAGCAGGACACGACTGAGCACTCATGCCATTCCATGACTAGAAAATGAAATTTAAAATTGGTTTATAATTCAGTGTACTGCAGTAGTTCAGGAAAAGGAGTTAGAGAAAGATAACTGGATCTGGAATTTATAAAGCTGGTGCCCTGGAAAGTATAGGATGATCCACAGTTTGCAGGTCTTGTAAAATCTACTCAGGAAAAAAAAAAAAGGAGTAAATAGATAGAATTTTTCACATGATAAGAACAATATAAACCCTAAGGATAATCCTAAAAGAAACCCCTAGAGACGTTTAATCAGCTATCTTGGGTGGAGCGGCCCTGGGGATGGGAAAAAGCAGTTACAAACTCTATTTGACAAACATAAAATGCCACAGTGCTACAGGCACCTCAGCATCCCACTGCACAAACAGAAGCAGACCTCAGTTAATAAGCCTCCTGGGTCAGAACAGAGACCTGAAAGTTGGATTAAAGTAACGTGGCATCTCTTTTCTCATCAAGACCAATGACACATCATGCAAAAATGAAGAGTTACATAAAAAACTTAATTTCTTGTTTAACTGATAATCGAGAAACATAAAATATATCTCATCACTTTAAATTAAGAAACCTACCTCATAAAAACAGCAAGCAACAAATTTTACTTTATCCTGTGTGTGTGTGTGTGTGTGTGTGTGTGTGTGTGTTTTGCGACCCTGTGGACTTTAGCCCACCAGGCTCCTCTATGCATTGGATTCTCCAGACAAGAATACTGGAGTGGGTTGCCATCCCCTCCTCCAGAGGATCTTACCAAACCAGGGACTTTATCCTCTATTCACAGTTAAACAACTGCAGAGCCAATAAGTGAACTTAAGTCTGAGTCCAAAACTTGAAAGTCTCCTTTAGAAAGAACTATGTAGGTTAGTATATACTTTTTATGCAACTTCAACTCTTAAGAGAAAATTTCATTTTCAAGTTCATTTTGAGGTTCTCTAGCCTTAAAAGTGGAGAAGGCAATGGCACCCCACTCCCAATACTCTTTCCTGGAAAATCCCATGGACGGAGGAGTCTGGTAGGCTGCAGTCCATGAGGTCGCTAAGAGTCGGACACGACTGAGCGACTTCACTTTCACTTTTCACTTTTCACTTTCATGCATTGGATAAGGAAATGGCAACCCACTCCAGTGTTCTTTTTTTTTTTTTTTTTTTAGATTTCTTGATGTTTACTTTAAGATTTAGTATATTTTGATGTTTTGTTTTTTAATTTCACACATGGATTTAGAGCCTCTAAACTCTTAAACCAGTACTGGGGATATTAACTCTAGTATAAATGCCGTTAGAATTTTTTTTTTTTTTTTTTTTTCTGCTTAACTTTACAATATTGTATTGCTTTTACAATACATCACGATGGATCCGCCGCCAGTATACACGTGTTCCCCATCCTGAACCCTCCTCCCTCTCCCCTCCCCACACCATCCCCTCCGGGTCGTCCCAGTGCTCCAGCCCCAGGCATTTGTTATCGGGGATCGTACCTGGACTGACGACTCATTTCAGATATAATATTATACATATTTCAATGCTTTTCTCCCCAATCATCCCACCCTCTCCCGGTCCCAGAGTCCAAAAGTCTGTTCTATACATCAGTGTCTCTTTTGCTGTCTCGTAAATAGGGTTATTTTTACCATCTTTTCTAAATTCCAGTGTTCTTGCCTGGAGAATCCCAGGGACGGCGGGGCCTGGTGGGCTGCCGTCTATGGGGTCGCACAGAGTCAGACACGACTGAAGCGACTTAGCAGTAGCAGCAGCCTTAAAAGTGAGAAAAAATAAAGCAGAAGAGAAAAAAGTAGTTAATCTGAATGTTCAATCAGTGTTGAAAACAGTAATTAAGAACAACGTTCTGCTTCAGTTCAGTTCAGTCGCTCAGTTGTGTTCGACTCTTTGCGACCCCATGAGTCGCAGCACGCCAGGCCTCCCTGTCCATCACCAACTCCCGGAGTTCACTCAGACTCACGTGCATCGAGTAGGTGATGCCATCCAGCCATCTCATTTTCTGTCGTCCCCTTCTCCTCCTGCCCCCAATCCCTCCCATCATCAGGGTCTTTTCCAATGAGTCAACTCCCCATGAGGTGGCCAAAGTATTTGAATAAAGTGTGCTTAATATTACTTTGGGGAAGTCACTTTTTTTTTTTTTAATACCGAGTTGGTGTTTAAAAATGGATGAAAATATATTTGACTTTTTTTTTTTTTTAATGTGATAGTCTAGTTTCAGAACTTTGTATGGGCTATGGTAGGAGTGCGCCCTCTAGTGACGTCAGCCATGATTTGCAAGTGAATAAGTACCTAAGTCTTACATCTTACTTAACTTGAGGAATTTCCAATTTTTCTCTAAAAGTAAGAAAAGAATTGACCTATCTGATTTTAACCCTAAAAAAAAAAAACTTTCCCTTTAAACGCTTATACCACCAAGTTCAGTTTATCTTTTTTTAATTAATTTATTTATTTTAACTGGAGGGTAATTACTTTACAATATTGTGGTGGGTTTTGCCATACATTGACATGAATCAGCCATGGGTGTACATGTGTCCCACCATTCTGAACTCCCCTCCCACCTCCCTCCCCATCCCATCCCTCTGGGTCATCCCAGAGCACCAGCTTTGGGTGCCCTGCTTCATGCATCAAATTTGCATTGGTCATCTATTTTAACATGGTAATATACTATTGGTTGGAGAAGGCAATGGCACTCCACTCCAGCACTCTTTCCTGGAAAATCGCATGGCGCGCTGCAGTCCATGGGGTCGCTAAGAGTTGGACATGACTGAGTGACTTCACTTTCACTTTTCACTTTCATGTATTGGAGAAGGAAATGGCAGCCCACTCCAGTATTCTTCCCTGGAGAATCCCAGGGATGGAGGAGCCTGGTGGGCTGCATAGTTCAGTCTATGGGGTTGCATAGAGTCAGATACGACTGAAGCAACTTAGCAGCATACCACTGGTAATGCTATTCCCTCGTATCACCCCACCATTTTTAAAGAAGTTTTATTTACAGGAATCGGTGCAGTATTACCATTACTATAATTGTCAATTAGCTCAAGTTAGTGGACAGCATTGTTTCAGTCTTCTATATTCTCCTGATTTATTTTTACATTTTTGATTAATAACTGACAGGGAAGTGTTAAATTTTTCAAATATAACTGTGGCCTAATGAAAATGGAATTTATGCTTTTGACTGTCCAAAAAAAGTCTTTACTTCACCATCATTATATAAGATATTTCAGCTGAATATGGAATTCTAGGTTGATAGTAGATTTTTTTCTTTCATTGCTTTAGAGCTGCTCCCTCTTCTGGCTGGCTTGACAGGTTTCTAAGATTTCATGTCATTCCTATCTTTGTTCCTTTAGCATAATGAGTCTTCTTTGTCTCTGTCTTTCTGTTCAATTTTCTCTTTTTCAGTAAATTCAGTAGTTTGTGTGGGGAGTGTGCCTTCGTGCTGCTTTATTTATGTTTATGTTACTTGTTGCTCATTGTGTTTCTCTTATCTGTGGGTCTATTGTTTTCATAAAATTTGGAAAATTTCAGGTATTATTTATTCAAATTTTATTTCTACTTACCTCTCTCCTCTTCTTCTGAGACTCCAATTACATACAAATTAGATTGCTTGATACTATCCTACAGTTGATTGAGGCCCTGTTCTGACATTTAAAATTCACGGATTTTTCTCTTCTACAATATCTAAGCTACTGTTCATCTTTGTGTCTTTTTATTTCAGGTGTTATACATTTCACCTCTCAGATTTTCATTTGGTTTTTTTTATGACTAGGTATGCAACAGCTTTTATTCTTGATCTCATAAGCCCTCATACTAAGGCACTAACCTTGGAGGATTTTAACCCATATTCTATGTATTATGGGTTTCTGAATTACAGAAACTGTCTCCAGGCATTAAGTTCAGGCACTCTCAGGACTTACTTCATTTGTTTCCCCTATTCCAGGAATCATAGTCCTATACTGCCTTTCGTCCAATGTCTAAAAAGAATTATGTATAGATTTTTGTCTATTTTTCTAGACTTTTACAGTTGGAAGGCATTTCCTGCAGCAGTTAATTTTGTATTAACAGAGCAGACAGATGGTCTTGATTTTTGAATTGTTGATTTCATACTCAAAATGGTTGCTAAACTCTTATTTGCCATAATGTAATGAAAGAAAACCTAAGTGTTTTCTTTCATTTTCTTTTTAAACCTTATATCTGGAATAAAAAAGAAAAAATAAAAAATGACAAGAAATATTTATAAATCTCCTTTTGCTCAGTCTTATTTTATTAAAAGGAACAATAATTATGAAATATTAAACACAAGGAAAGAACTATCTCACTGAACTTGTGAATATTGGCTCACTCAGATACAGTGCTGTGATATGCAATGATAAATTGAAATTAAGCAAATATTTTGCTTATCAGATTAAACAAGTCAAAGCAATATTCCATTGAAACTAAATGTAACTACTGCCTGTCCTATAACCTAAATACCATATTTTATTCTTCAGACTTTTCTTTCATTCACCTAAAGGGATAACTATTAGCCAACTGGTTCTATAATGTATAAGACTGCTGCTGCTGCTGCTGCTAAGTCGCTTCAGTCGTGTCTGACTCTGTGCGACCCCATAGACGGCAGCCCACCAGGCCCCGCCGTCCCTGGGATTCTCTAGACAAGAACACTGGAGTGGGTTGCCATTTCCTCCTCCAATGCATGAAAGTGAAAAGTGAAAGTGAAGTCGCTCAGTCGTGTCCGACTCTTAGCGACCCCATGGATGCAGCCTACCAGGCTACTCCGTCCATGGGATTTTCCAGGCAAGAGTACTGGAGTGGGGTGCCATTGCCTTCTCCCCCATGTATAAGACTAAGAACCTGTAATGTATCTTTAGCCCCTAACGATGTAATTCATAGAGCCTATAGTAATTTTCCCTTTTTCACAATAAATAATGAATTTGTCATATATTTATTTATTATTGCATTTGCATTATAAACACACAAAAATGTATTTAAACTGACAATTTGCTTTTTATTATTCAATGAATGCATGGAGTATTTATATTTTCTGCAAAAAAAAAAAAAGTTCTAATTTTATAAAGAAGCTTCTTGAAATTTTTCAAAGCAACTGCTGATTTTTAGAATCCAGATACAACTCTTGTTTGTTCCTAAATTAAAAACAAAGTTTATTTCTTTGGCACAATCTTTTCTCTTTTTCCTATTTGATCATGTTGACAAGGATACTTATAAAATGCTAAGTAGTAAAGGATACGGAGAAAGTGATGGCACCCCACTCCAGTACTCTTGCTTGGAAAATCCCATGGATGGAGGAGCCTGGTAGGGTGCGGTCCATGGGGTCGCTAAGAGTCGGACACGACTGAGCGACTTCACTTTCACTTTTCACTTCATGCATTGGAGAAGGAAATAGCAACCCACTCCAGTGTTCTTGCCTGGAGAATCCCAGGACGGCGGAGCCTGGTGAGCTGCCGTCTATGGGGTCACACAGAGTCAGACACGACTGAAGCGACTTAGCAGTAGCAACAGTAAAAGATAAAAAGAGATGTTCTTTATTTTACCTGATTTTGAGGGGGAATACAAGTAAATTGTTACGATAAATGTGATTGTCCCTAAAATAACTGTACCCTTTATTTCATTTTAAATTATTAATATACTAAGATATTGTTTTATAATGACTATTGAGGTTTGTTTCCTAAATTTATTGGGTACTATTTTCTTCTATAAATTTCTTAATGTGGTGAACTACAATGAATTGTTTCCTGATACTAAAATATCCTTATGCTCTGTGCAAATATTACTTTATTTGACACGTATTTGCTTCTATGTGATTATTTGCACTTATATTCATAAATGATTAGTCTATAAGTTTATTTTGCTTGCTGTTTTTATTTGAAATTGATATCAAGGTTATGTTCATGTTATAAATAGATATATAATTTTAAAGTCTAGTCTCTGTTATATTTTATGAAGTCAACGCTAAGATATCCTAAGCAAATCTAAGACACTACTAGATTTCAAATATGAAGATAAAACCATCAAGGACTTCAACCAAATGATTAAATAATTTACAAAAGCAAAATAATTAACTAAGACATCAGACATTTTAAAAGCAAAATGCACAGCAAATAAACAATGGCACAACATGTTTTTAAAAACTCAGTAAGAGAAAGTATAAACCAATGATTTCATATGCAGCACAATTGTCCCTTCAAAGATCAAGGCAATGAAAAAACACCATTCAACACAGTAAGTACTTAAGGAATTCTGCATTCATCAACCCTTCCTAAGGAATCTACTAATGAAAGAACATCAACCAGTCAAAAGATAATTGAGAAAACTTTAGCAAAAAGACAGACTGTCAATATTTTAAATTATATGAAGGTACACATAAGAATGAAGCAAAGGAGGAATGAAGGTGGAAGACTCATGCACACAGGTTATGTACTGTGATAAAGGTGAAATAATGCAATTGAAATATGAGAGAAAAGTGAAAGGAAAGAGAAATTAAAAAGCTTATTGTTGTACAGGCAATAAATGTACGTTAAAAGATACTGAAAATAACTAATAAGCCTGACAATAAAGAATAAAATAATAAAACAGAAAGCTAAACTAGATTTTTAAAATCAGTATAAGAAAATTGTAGAGAAATGAACTCATAAATGTCAATTCAAAATCACTAAATAAAATATTTGCAAACAGACTCCAATACCACATAAAATAAAATAATATACCCTAACCAAGTGGGATGTATTGGAAGAGGAGGATGTTTTAATGTTAGCTAATCAATTAATATCATACTCCATATTAATAAATGTGGGGGGAAAAGGTCATATGACTATATTAACAGATATTTAACAAAAGTCTTTGACAAAATTCAATACCCATTATGATCAAAATACTCAAGAAAAATGACATGAGAAATACTTAACATGATAATATATAATAATATTTTATATGTATAATAAGAAATGCAGGCAGTTTCTTATTTAATTGGACAACACTAGAGGCATTTCCAATTAAAACAAGATCAAAGTAATGATACACATGCTCTTTTCTCATATTTGATGCTGTATTAGAAGTGTTGGGCTTCCCCTAGTGGCTCAAATGGTAAAGAATTTGCCTACAATTAGCTAATACAATTAAGCAAGGGAAATAAGTTACAGAATTATTAGGAGAATAAGAATGGGTAAAGAATAACTAGAACTATCTCCATATGCAAGAGTGAGATTAACATATACACACTACTATCTAGGAAATAAATAATTAATAAGGACCTACTGTATAACACAGAAAACTCTTCTCAATACTCTGTAATGATCTTTATGGGAAAAGAATATTTAAAAGAGTGTATATATGTATATGTATAACTAATTCACTTTATTGTACAGTAGAAACTATCACAACATTTTAAATCAACTATACTCCAATAAATATTTAAATATAAATAAAAACTGCATAAACAATAAAAAAGAAGTATCTCCATACGCAAATAATAGATAGGACATCTGGAAAATCCCAGAGAATCAATAATAAAACTAACTCAATTTAAAAGACCAGTAATAAAAAGGAATTTAATATGCAAAAATCAAAGTCTTCATAAACACAAGCCATATAAAATTAGGTCCATATCTCTTCCACCACAGAAAAGAATAAACTGCAAACAGATTTGGAATCTAAATGTAAAATGTGAAAGCTTACAAATAATAGAAGAAAACATGGGTGAATTATTCTTCAACCATGACATAAGGTAATAATTTTGTATTATGACTCAAAATCCAAAAGGAATTAAATTTAAAAATCTAATATGGAACTGACAAATTTAGATAATGAGAAGTAGGTTTCTCACTGTTGGAGAAAGAAACAACAAATAAAGAGAGCAAAAGTGGTGTTGGGTTGGAATTTGGAAGTATCATTATAAATAAATAGCTTTTAAAATTATGATGACAAAATGATACAGAAATAAGTATAGATGCATATGTTTGGATAGGCTAGTACTCATACATACATTTCCTATTTGTTGTGGGTCCCTAGGAGTAAAGACATCTCAGTAGCAAGGAGTGCACTTAGAAATCAGATTTGGTTTCTAAATTTTAATGCAATTCTCCAATAGAAAGGCTCTTTAGAGAAGTTGTGGCATCTAGGGTTGGAAAAGGGAAAATACAAGAGCAGCCTGGAACATCCTGTTGTGTCAGGAAACAAGGACATGTATGAAAAAGGTGAAGCATATCAATAAGATACTGATGACAAACTGAAGGAGCCCCAAATGGTCAAAATAGAACAACTTGAATAACAAAATAAATATTACACTGCATTATGTTTAATCACAGAATAAAATACATATTTATGAATCTCTGCTGGTATAAATAATTGAATAAATAAACAGGAAGAAGAAACTTGTTCTTCCATACAGAAGAATTTACTATTATTAATAATAATGTACAGGATTGATGGAGTTTTTTTAAAATCACCATTAGACAAACAACAAGGTAATAATGTTCCCTGACAAAATGGATGATTCTAAATGGATGATTCATTGTTGCATGAAAATTTTAGGAGATACAAAATATAAGCATAGTCTCAAAGTATCTCCCCTGTAAAACATTTACCATAACTGGTTCCGGTTAAGATGGCGGAGGATTAGGACGGGGAATACACTTTCTCCTCCACAAATTCATCAAGGGGACATCTAAACGCCGAGTAAATTCCTCAAACAGCTTCGGAATGCCGGCAGAGAACATCGGACACTGAGAAAAGCAACTCACTCCCCTCTAAAGGAGGTAGGAAAGAATATAGAAGCCAGAGAGGGACAAAGAGGGAGGGGCGGACCTCTGTCCGGGGAAGGGAGCCTGGAAAGGGAAAGAAAAGTTTCCAAACACCGGGAAACTCTCCCTGTAGAGTCTGTGCCAACCTATAAAGCACGGAGAATATCATAACAGGGAGGAAAGCAATTGAACAATTAAGACCCACAGACTACGAGCCCTGCGGTAGCTTCCGCGGCGGGAAGGCATCATCGCAAACACCCGCTTCCGCCAGTAGCAAGCCGGGGCTGGGCGGGGAGACGCTGCGGGCTGCTCCCACGCCGCCGGCCGCTCCCCCATGGGAAGCACCCCCGAGGAGCGCTCCCCTCCCCCACTGCCGCCAGCTGCTCCCGCGCGGGCGTGCACCCACCCCCTGCGCCGGGGGCTCCCGAGCGGGTCAACCCCCACTGCCGACCGTTCCCGTGCGAACCACTCCATCCCCTCACCGCCGCTCCCCCGCCAGCCGCTGCCGCGCGGGCCGTTTCTGCCGGGAGTGGTTTGGGCCGGCTGACCCGACTGCGGCGCTGACCACAGGAGGGGCCGGCCCTGGCCCAAGACACTGCGGGGCCCGCGCACAGAGCAAGGGACTATAGCGCGCGCCCGCCCCCTGCGCCGGGGGCTCCCGCGCGGGTTGACCCCCACCGCCGACCGTTCCCGTTCCTGTGCGAACCATCCCCTCGCCGCCGCTCCCCCGCCAGCCGTGGCCGCGCGGGCCGTTCCCGCCGGGAGTGGTTCCCGCTAGCAGACCAGACTGCGGCACCGTCCACAGAAGAGGCCGGCCCAGGCCCAAGACACTGCGGGGCCCGCGCACAGAACAAAGGACTATACAGACCAACTACAGAGAAAGGGGCCTATAGATCTTGAGAAACTTAAGCCGGAACAAGGAACTAGCCGAAAATGAACTGAACCCACAGCAATAAAAGAGAAACTCTTATACATATTGTTACTATTTTTACCAACATTATTTCCTTTTTTTTTTTTTTTTTTAATATATGTTTTTTTTTAAATTTTATTATTTTTTTATTGAAAGGAAGAGGAAAAAGAAAGGAAAAAAAATTTTTATTTTTTTCTTTCCTTTTAATTTTTTTCTTTTTTTTCTTCTTGTTTTTGTTTCTTTTATTTTTATGTTTTTATCCTCTAGTACTTCTTTAATCTCCACTGTTAGATATAACTTTTGCGACCCTGTTTTGGTTTTTTTGTGTGTGTTTTTTTTTTTTCTTGTTTTTGTTTCTTTTATTTTTATGTTTTTATCCTCTAGTACTTCTTTAATCTCCACTGTTAGATATAACTTTTGCGACCCTGTTTTGGTTTTTTTGTGTGTGTGTGTGTGTGTGTGTGTGTTTTTCTTGTTTTTGTTTCTTTTATTTTTATGTTTTTATCCTCTAGTACTTCTTTAATCTCCACTGTTAGATATAACTTTTGCGACCCTGTTTTGGTTTTTTGTGTGTGTGTGTGTGTGTGTGTTTTTTTTCTTTCTCTTTTTTCTTTTTGTCCTTGGCTTTTTTTCTCTCCTTTGTTCTTTTCTTTACTGATTACTGACTGGATCTGTCTCTCTCCTTGACACTCCCTCCTTTTATCCTCCTGACCAACTCTATATCCCTCCTCCCTCTCTCCATCTCCGTATAACTCCGTGAACATCTCTGAGCAGTCTAGTTGTGGAATGCAATATAGAAGACGAACTTTTTGAGACTACTGCAAAAATAAGACAGATAACAGGAAGCAGGAGGCTTAAGTCCAAACCCTGATCCCACGAAACATTAATTGACAGGAGCTCATCAAATGCCTCCATACCTACACTGAAACCAAGCATCACACAAAGACCAGCAAGTTCCACGGCAAGACATACCAAGAAAAACCTCTAGAAAAACAAGAACACAGCCCTGAGCTCCAAGTCACAGGCTACACAAAGCGACCTCAAAACCATAGACATCTCATAACTCACCACTAGACACTCCACCGCACCCCAGAGAAAAGAAATCCAGCCCCACCCACCAGAACATCGATACAAGCTTCCATAAACAAGAAACCTCGACTTGCCACCGGTACAAACCCACATATAGGGCAGATAAGCCACAATAAAGAGAACTCCACAGACTGCCAGAATACAGTAAGGACTCCCCAAACTCAGCATTTTAAACAAGATGAAGAGACAAAAGAATTCCCAGCAGGTAAAGGAACAGGATAAATGCCCACCAAACCAAACAAAAGAGGAACAAATAGCGAACCTACCTGATAAAGAATTCCGAATAATGATAGTGAAATTAATCCAAAGCCTGGAAAGCAAAATGGAATCATGGATAAATAGCCTGGAGAAAAGCATCGAGAAGATGCAAGAAAGATTTAACAAGGACCTAGAAGAAATAAAAAAGAGTCAATATATAATGAATAATACAATAAATGAGATCCAAAACACTCTGGAGGCAACAAATAGTAGAATTACAGAGGCAGAAGATAGAATTAGTGAATTAGAAGATAGAATGGCAGAATTAAATGAATCAGAGGAGAAAAAAAGAAAAACGAATTAAAAGGAATGAGGACAATCTCAGAGACCTCCAGGACAATCTTAAACGTTACAATATTCGAATCATAGGAGTTCCAGAAGAAGAAGACAAAAAGAAAGATCATGAGAAGATACTAGAGGAGATAATAGTTGAAAACTTCCCTAAAATGGGGAAGGAAATAATCACTCAAGTCCAAGAAACCCAGAGAGTCCCATATAGGATAAACCCAAGGCGAAACACCCCAAGACACATATTAATCAAATTAACAAAGATCAAACACAAAGAACAAATATTAAAAGCAGCAAGGGAAAAACAACAAATAACACACAAGGGAATTCCCATAAGGCTAACAGCTGATCTTTCAATAGAAACTCTTCAAGCCAGGAGGGAATGGCAAGACATACTTAAAGTGATGAAAGAAAAGAACCTACAGCCCAGATTATTGTACCCAGCAAGGATCTCATTCAAATATGAAGGAGAAATCAAAACCTTTACAGACAAGCAGAAGCTGAGAGAATTCAGCACCACCAAACCAGCTCTCCAACAAATACTAAAGGACCTTCTCTAGACAGGAAACACAAAAAGGATATATAAATTCAAACCCAAAACAACAAAGTAAATGGCAACGGGATCATATTTATCCATAATCACCTTAAATGTAAATGGGTTGAATGCCCCAACCAAAAGGCAGAGACTGGCTGAATGGATACAAAAACAAGACCCATACATATGTTGTCTACAAGAGACCCACCTCAAAACAGGGGACACATACAGACTGAAAGTGAAGGGCTGGAAAAAGATTTTCCATGCAAAAAGGGACCAAAAGAAAGCAGGAGTAGCAATACTCATATCAGATAAAATAGACTTTAAAACAAAAGCTGTGTAAAGAGACAAAGAAGGTCACTACATAATGATCAAAGGATCAATCCAAGAAGAAGATATAACAATTATAAATATATATGCACCCAACATAGGAGCACCGCAATATGTAAGACAAATACTAACAAGTATGAAAGGAGAAATAAACAGTAACACAATAATAGTGGGAGACTTTAATACCCCACTTACACCAATGGATAGATCAACTAAACAGAAAATTAACAAGGAAACACAAACCTTAAATGATACAATAGACAAGTTAGAACTAATTGATATCTATAGGACATTTCATCCCAAAACAATGAATTTCACCTTTTTCTCAAGTGCACACGGAACCTTCTCCAGGATAGACCACATCCTGGGCCATAAATCTAGCCTTGGTAAGTTCAGAAAAATTGAAATCATTCCAACCATTTTTTCTGACCACAATGCAGTAAGAGTAAATCTCAATAACAGGAGAAAAACTATTAAAAATTCCAACATATGGAGGCTGAACAACACAATCCTGAATAACCAACAAATCACAGAAGAAATCAAAAAAGAAATCAAATTCTGCATAGAAACGAATGAAAATGAAAACACAACAACCCAAAACCTGTGGGACACTGTAAAAGCAGTCCTAAGGGGAAAGTTCATAGCAATTCAGGCATACCTTAAGAAACAAGAAAAAAGCCAAATAAATAACCTAACTCTACACCTAAAGCAACTGGAAAAGGAAGAAATGAAGCACCCCAAGATTAGTAGAAGGAAAGAAATCTTAAAAATTAGGGCAGAAATAAATGCAAAAGAAACAAAAGAGACCATAGCAAAAATTAACAAAGCCAAAAGCTGGTTCTTTGAAAGGGTAAATAAAATTGACAAACCACTAGCCAGACTCATCAAGAAACAAAGGGAGAAAAAATCAAATCAATAAAATTAGAAAAGAAAATGGAGAGATCACAACAGACAGCACAGAAATACAAAGGATCATAAGAGACTACTATCAGCAATTATATGGCAATAAAATGGACAATATGG
>CAKXYN010000770.1:0-17400 GCA_935064755.1 Tragelaphus eurycerus | reverse complement strand
GGGATTGCTGGATCATAAGGCAGTTCTATTCGCATTTTTTTGAGGAATCTCCATACTGTTCTCCAAAGTGGCTGTACTAGGTTGCATTCCCACCAACAGTGCAAGAGGGTTCCCTTCTCTCCGCACCCTCTCCAGCATTTATTGCTTGTGGACTTTTGGATAGCAGCCATACTGATTGGCGTGAAATGGTATCTCATAGTGGTTTTGATTTGCATCTCTCTGATAATGAGTGATATTGAGCATCTTTTCATGTGTTTGTTAGCCATCTGTATGTCTTCTTTGGAGAAATGTCTATTGAGTTCTTTGGCCCATTTTTTGATTGGGTCATTTATTTTTCTGGAATTGAGCTGTAGAAGTTGCTTGTATATTTTTGAGATTAGTTGTTTGTCAGTTGCTTCATTTGCTATTATTTTCTCCCATTCTGAAGGCTGTCTTTTCACCTTGCTTATAGGTTCCTTTGTTGTGCAAAAGCTTTTTAAGTTTGATTAGGTCCCATTTGTTCATTTTTGATTTTATTTCCAATATTCTGGGAGGTGGGTCATAGAGGATCCTGCTGTGATGTAAGTCAGAGAGTGTTTTGCCTATGTTTTCCTCTAGGAGTTTTATGGTTTCTGGTCTTACATTTAGCTCTTTAATCCATTTTGAGTTTATTTTTGTGTATGGTGTTAGAAAGTGTTCTAGTTTCATTCATATGGAGGAGTCTTGTTTTTGTATCCATTCAGCCAGTCTCTGTCTTTTGGTTGGGGCATTCAACCCATTTACATTTAAGGTAATTAATGATAAATATGATCCCGTTGCCATTTACTTTGTTGTTTTGGGTTTGAATTTATATATCCTTTTTGTGTTTCCTGTCTAGAGAATGTCCTTTAGTATTTGTTGTAGAGCTGGTTTGGTGGTGCTGAATTCTCTCAGCTTTTGCTTGTCTGTAAAGGTTTTGATTTCTCCTTCATATTTGAATGAGATCCTTGCTGGGTACAATAATCTGGGCTGTAGGTTCTTTTCTTTCATCACTTTAAGTATGTCTTGCCATTCCCTCCTGGCTTGGAGAGTTTCTATTGAAAGATCAGCTGTTATCCTTATGGGAATTCCCTTGTGTGTTATTTGTTGTTTTTCCCTTGCTGCTTTTAATATTTGTTCTTTGTGTTTGATCTTTGTTAATTTGATTAATATGTGTCTTGGGGTGTTTCGTCTTGGGTTTATCCTATTTGGGACTCTCTGGGTTTCTTGGACTTGAGTGATTATTTCCTTCCCCATTTTAGGGAAGTTTTCAACTATTATCTCCTCTAGTATCTTCTCATGGTCTTTCTTTTTGTCTTCTTCTTCTGGGACTCCTATGATTCTAATATTGTAACGTTTAATATTGTCCTGGAGGTCTCTGAGATTGTCCTCATTTCTTTTAATTCGTTTTTCTTTTTTCTCCTCTGATTCCTTTAATTCTGCCATTCTATCTTCTAATTCGCTAATTCTATCTTCTGCCTCTGTTATTCTACTCTTTGTTGCCTCCAGAGTGTTTTGGATCTCATTTATTGCATTATTCATTATATGTTGATTCTTTTTTATTTCTTCTAGGTCCTTGTTAAATCTTTCTTGCATCTTCTCAATGCTTTTCTCCAGACTATTTATCCATGATTCCATTTTGCTTTCCAGATTTTGGATTAATTTCACGATCATTATTCGGAATTCTTTATCAGGTAGGTTCGCTATTTCTTCCTCTTTTGTTTGGTTTGGTGGGCTTTTATCCTGTTCCTTTACCTGCTGGGAATTCTTCTGTCTTTTCATCTTGTTTAAATTGCTAAGTTTGGGGCGTCTTTACTGTATTCTGGTAGTCTGTGGAGTTCTCTTTATTGTGGCGTTTCTGCACTATATGTGGGTTTGTACCGGTGGCTTGTCGAGGTTTCTTGTTTATGGAAGCTTGTATCGGTGTTCTGGTGGGTGGAGCTGGATTTCTTTTCTCTGGGGTGCAGTGGAGTGTCTAGTAGTGAGTTATGAGATGTCTATGCTTTTGGGGTCGCTTTGTGTAGCCTGTGTATTGGAGCTCAGGCTGTGTTCTTGTTTTTCTGGAGAATTTGCTTGGTATGTCTTGTTGTGGAACTTGCTGGTCTTTGTGTGATGCTTGGTTTCAGAGTAGGTATGGAGGCTTTTAATGAGCTCCTGTCAATTAGTGTTTCGTGGGATCAGGGTATGGACTTAAGCCTCCTGGTTCCAGTTATTGGTCTTATTTTTACAGTAGTCTCAAAAACTTCTTCTTCTATAATGCATTCCACAACTGGACTGCTCAGAGATGTTCACGGAATTATACATAGAAGGAAAAAGGGAGGAAGGAGACAGAGGTGGTCAGGAGGATAAAAGGAGGGAGTGTGAAGGAGAGAGACAGATCTAGTCAGTAATCAGTAAAGAAAAGAAAAAAGGAAAGGAAAAAAGCAAAGGACAAAAAGGAAAAAGGAAAAAAAAAAAAAAAACAAAACAGGGTCGCAAAAGTTATATCTAAACGTGGAGATTAAAGAAGTACTAGAGGATAAAAAAAATAATAATAATAAAAAAATAAAAGAAACAAAACAAACAACAACAAAAAAAAATTAAAAGGGAAAAAAAAAAGTTTTTGTTTTCCTTTTTCCAATTAAAAAAATAATAAAAATTTAAAAAATATATATATATTAAAAAAAGAAAAGAAAAAAAAAAGGAAATAATGATGGGAAAAATAGTAACAATATATATAAGAGTTTCTCTATTATTGTTGTGGGTTCAGTTCATTTTCAGCTAGTTCCTTGTTCCGGCTTAAATTTCTCAAGATCTATAGGCCCCTTTCTCTGTGGTTGGTCTGTATAGTTCTTTGTTCTGTGCACAGGCGAACGAAGTCTGCGCGGAGGCCCGCAGAGGGGGAGGGGTCGGCGACGGGAATGGCGGGCGGGCGGGTGGGGGAGGGGGATGGGGTGGCCCTCGTGGGAGCCGCCGGCACAGCGGGCGGGGGCACGCCTGCGCGGGAGTGGCCGGCGGGGGAGCGTCCAGTGGGGGGAGAGTCCCGCGGGGGAGCGTCCCTCTGGGGAGCGCCGGCAGCGGAGCGTCCCGCGTGGGAACGGCCAAGGCGTCTCCCTGCCCAGCCCCGGCTCCCCAATGGCAGATGCGGGCGTTTGCAGCGGTGCTTTTCCGCTGCGGAAGTTACCGCAGGGCCCGCAGTCTGTGGGTTCTAATTGCTCAACTGTTCTCCTCCCTGTTATGATAGTCTCCGTGTTTCCCAGGTTCGGCGCAGATTCCGCAGGGAGAGTGTTTCCTGGTGTTTGGAAACTTCTCTTTTTAAGACTCCCTTCCCCGGACAGAGGTCCGCCCCTCCCTCTTTGTCTCTCTCTGGCTTCTATATTCTTTCCTACCTCCTTTAGAAGGCAGTGAGTTGCTTTTCTGGGTGTCCGACGTCCTCCGCCAGCACTCCGAAGCTGTTTGTGGTATTTACTCGGCGCCCAGATGTCCCATTGATGAATTTGTGGAGGAGAAAGCGTATTCCCCGTCCTAATCCTTCGCCATCTTAACCCGAAGAAAAGAAAAGATTTTTTAGTAAAGGTTTGCGCAGAGCAGTTACCACCCTGCGCCTGTCAGCACCACTGTGTCTGTCCCGTCCCAGCCACCGCGTCCCAGGCTCCAGCAGGCACTGCTCTCTCTGCCCCTGTGTTGCCCCACACAGCTCAGGTGGCTCATCTGTCTCCCAGGGACAGCCTTGAGGTGTTCAGTGTCAGAGTTTTTAATGGGCCAGTGAATACCACCACTGGCATTTTATTTGCAGTAGTGATTGAGCAAAGGACTCTAATCCTAATAAACTCACTGCTTGCTATTGTTTTTGAGAAGGCGATGGCAGGCCACTCCAGTACTCTTGCCTGGAAAACCCCATGGACAGAGGAGCCTGGTGGGCTGCAGTCCATGGGGTCGCCAAGAGTCGGACACAACTGAGCAACTTCACTTTCACTTTTCACTTTCACTTTTCACTTTCATGCATTGGAGAGGGAAATGGCAACCCACTCCAGTGTTCTTGCCTGGAGAATCCCAGGGACCTGGGAGCCTGGTGAGCTTCCGTCTATGGGGTCGCACAGAGTCGGACACGACTGAAGCGACTTAGCAGCAGCAGCAGCATAATAGTGTTTTAAAAATTAAATGAAGAATAAACTCGAATTCTAAAAACAAACAAACAAAAAACTGTAGAACTACAGATGGTAGAACCTCAGTTTGCTTTGGCCTGAATCAGCAGTTTAAATAGAAAGTGTTTCCTCAATTTCTCTTCCAAGCATCAGATGTGGTCTGATCTCGTGGGGCGGGGGGGATGATTTGGGAGAATGGCATTGAAACATGTACAATATCATATAAGAAATGAATCGCTAGTCCAGGTTCGATATAGGATACAGGAAGCTTGGGGCTGGTGCACTGGGATGACCCAGAGGGATGGTATGGGGAGGGACGTGGGAGCGGGGTTCAGGATGGGGAACACGTGTACACTCGTAGCGGATTCATGTTGATGTATGGCAATAAAATTTATTTTAAAAAAAATGAAAATTGTTTTAATTTTTAAATGAGGAAGGTGAAATAGAAGAAAAGGAAAGTGGTTGAGAGGAAGGAAGCACACTTAACAGGAATATTTTGGAAACTGAATTCTACACGTGGTTCTGTTTCTTATGTGATGGTAGTCAGAATAAAATAACTCCCTCACAGCTGTGCTGTATTAAATATTGATTTCTTACTTTTAATTTCAAGCACCCATCAGATTCTAAATTCAAAATTACCTTTTATTTTATTTTTTTAATTTTATTTTTTAACTTTACAATATTGTATTGGTTTTGCCATATATCAACATGAATCCACCACAGGTATACATGTGTTTCCCTAAAGACAGATAATTATTTCTCATTGTTGCTTGAAGACTGGATTTTGGCTGAGCTAGAAACCTGTAGCTTTATTTTCTGCACCCCACGCCCAGTATCTGATCATCTATCAAAATCTGTTATATAGTTGTGTAAACCTGAGCTCTGTTTAAAGCCTACAGGCAATCTCTCTAGGCCAAGGAGTTTCTTTATAAAACATATCTTTATTTTAATAAAACTCTTCTGAAAATCGACTTCATGGAAGTGAACATTTTTATTTCTTCTAAGCAGGAACATCAGAATTAGCCAAAAAGCAAGTTTTTTTGTGTGAGCTGCACAAGCAATATCAGAGGAGAAGTTGACCACTGAGCCACTTGGCATTTAGTCACTCTCTTGAAGACACTCCCAACAAGGGTATTAACTGTATTGGTGGTTTTTGTGAACTGGACTCTGGTCAACTGAGTTCTTGACTCAAACCATCAACTCATTTCACATAATTGACTGCTCATTCCTCAGTCTGCAATAACATTTTTTCAGGACTTACATCTTAGGTATAGGCAGGATTTGAATCAGTGCCCTCAGGGCAAGAGGCTTCAAAGTACATCATTAATAATCTCTGCATTCCATTCACACTAGATAAGGACTTGTGGGCTGGGGAAAAATTCACAGGTTTTATCTATTTGGGTTGGCACCACTGTGCAGCCAAGTTTAGGCTAGCCAGTTCGGTTCACCCCAAGCCAAGAGTCTACCTTTGGTGAAAAAAAAACAAACAAACTGTGGGGAAGTAAACAGAAAAGGAGTTGTCACATATGAAGAAGCCACAAGTGTTGAAAAGGTGAAAGTCAATACAAGAACTTGTCATCAAAAAGCCTTACCTTTTTTTTATAAAAGTAAGTAAAAATATTCATTTAGGAGTACTGATTACAACAGTGAAAACTAGAAACAATCTAAATGTCCAACAATAAATGATGGCTTTTAAAAAAAGCCTTTCCTTGTTTTCATATTTGGGACATATTTCATATTTGGTGCAAGCATTTCATATTTTCGCTTTTGAAACATCTCTGGAATGAATATGTTAGAATATCATTACTCAAAAGTGGTGCAAGAATTGATCAAACATGTTTTTCTTTTAATGTCTAAGTTACTAGGGGAACAAAACCCCTGTGCACATCTGAGTGGGTTAAATGCTTTTTATTTATATTATGTAAGAATTAATCAGGCAAAAATTATAAAAAGAAAGAATAGTCTATATAAGGAAAGGACTTAATTATTTTTGATAGCATCAAGCCCTGGAGTAATCAATCTACTAACATTAAATACTCAGTATAGCAATCTTGAAGACAGATAATCTTTTACTTATATGATTTTCTTCTGTGTATGTGATTTAAATTAAGGAAGCACATAGCATTTTTCATACCATTTCTGTCCTTTATCGAGCCCATCTTTGCATGAAATATTTCCTTGCTTCTGCTGCTGCTGCTAAATCACTTGAGTCGTGTCCGACTCTGTGCAACCCCATACATGGCAGCCCACCAGGCTCCCCTATCCCTGGGATTCTCCAGGCAAGAACACTGGAGTGGGTTGTCATTTCCTTCTCCTATGTATGAAAGTGAAAAGTCAAAGTGAAGTCGCTCTATTAGTCTTTGCCCTGCTTAATTCCATATTCCAAGGCCAAATTTGCCTGTTACTTCAGGTGTTTCTTGACTTCCTACTTCTGACTCTTAGCAACCCCATGGACTGCAGTCCACCAGGTTCCTCTGTCCATGGGATTTTCCAGGCAAGAGTACTGGAGTGGAGTGCCATTGAAATATTTCCTTAATATCTCCAATTTTCTGGAGGAGATATCTAGTCTTTCCCATTCTGTTGTTTTCCTCTATTTCTTTGCATTGATCACTGAGGAAGGCTTTCTTATCTCTTCTTGCTATTCTTTGGAACTTTGCATTCAGATGCTTATATCTTTCCTTTTCTCCTTTGCTTTTCACTTCTCTTCTTTTCACAGCTATTTGTAAGGCCTCCTCAAGACAGCCATTTTGTTTTTTTACATTTCTTTTCCATGGGAATGGTATTGATCCCTGCCTCCTGTAGAATGTCATGAACCTCATTCCATAGTTCATCAGGCACTCTATCTATCAGATCTAGGCCCTTGAATCTATTTCTCACTTCCACTGTATAATCATAAGGGATTTGATTTAGCTCATACCTGAATGGTCTAGTAGTTTTCCCTACTTTCTTCAATTTAAGTCTGAATTTGGCAATAAGGAGTTCATCATCTGAGCCACAGTCAGCTCCTGGTCTTGTTTTTGCTGACTGTATAGAGCTTCTCCATTATTGGCTGCAAAGAATATAATCAATCTGATTTTGGTATTGACCATCTGGTGATGTTCATGTATAGAGTCTTCTCTTGTATTGTTGGAAGAGGGTGTTTGTTATGACCAGTGCATTTTCTTGGCAAAACTCTATTAGTCTTTGCCCTGCTTAATTCCATATTCCAAGGCCAAATTTGCCTGTTACTTCAGGTGTTTCTTGACTTCCTAGTTTTGCATTCCTGTCTCCTATAATGAAAAGGACATCTTTTTTGGGTGTTAGTTCTAAAAGGTCTTGTAGGTCTTCATAGAACTGTTCAACTTCAGCTTCTTCAGCATTACTGGTTGGGTCATAGACTTGGATTACTATGATATTGAATGGTTTGCCTCGGAAACGAACAGAGATCATTCTGTCATTTTGAGATTGCATCCAAGTACTGCACTTTGAACTCTTTTGTTGACCATGATGGCTACTCCATTTCTTCTGAGGGATTCCTGCCCACAGTAGTAGATATAATGGTCATCAGAGTTAAATTCACCCGTTCCAGTCCATTTTAGTTCGCTGATTCCTAGAATGTCAACATTCACTTTTGCCATCTCCTGTTTGACCACTTCCAATTTGCCTTGATTCTTGGACTTAACATTCCAGGTTCCTATGCAATATTGCTCTTTACAGCATTGGACCTTGATTCTATCAGTAGTCTCATCCAGAACTGGATATTGTTTTTGCTTTGGCTCCATCCCTTCATTCTTTCTGGAGTTATTTCTCCATTGATCTCCAGTAGCATATTGGGCACCTACTGACCTGGGGAGTTCCTCTTTCAGTATCCTATCATTTTGCCTTTTCATACTATTTATGGGGTTCTCAAGGCAAGAATACTGAAGTGGTTTGCCATTCCTTTCTCCACTGGACCACATTATGTCAGACCTCTCCACCATGACCTGCCTGTCTTAGGTGGCCCCACAGGACATGGCTTAGTTTCACTGAGTTAGACAAGATAAGAAAATTAGAGACACCAAGGGAACATTTCATGCAAAGATGGGCTCGATAAAGACAGAAATGGTATGGACCTAACAGAAGCAGAAGATATTAAGAGGTGACAAGAATACACAGAAGAACTGTACAAAAAAGATGTTTACGACTAACATAATCATGATGGTGTGATCACTCACCTCGAGCCAGACATCCTGGAATGTGAAGTCAAGTGGGCCTTAGAAAGCATCATCACTACAGACAAAGCTAGTGGAGGTGATCGAATTCCAGTTGAGCTATTTCGAATCTTGAAAGATGATGCTGTGAAAGTGCTGCACACAATACGCCAGCAAATTTAGAAAACTCAGCAGTGGCCACAGGACTGAAAAAGGTCAGTTTTCATTTCAATCCCAAAGAAAGGCAATGCCAAAAATGCTCAAACTACTGCGCAATTGCACTCATCTCACACGCTAGTAAAGTAATGCTCAAAATTCTCCAAGCCAGGCTTCAGAAGTACATGAACTGTGAACTTCCTGATGTTCAAGCTGGTTTTAGAAAAGGCGGAGGATAAAGAGATCAAATTGCCAACATCTGCTGGATCATGGAAAAAGCAAGAGTTCCAGAAAAACATCTATTTCTGCTTTATTGACTATGCCAAAGCATTTGACTGTGTGGATCACAATAAATTGCGGAAAATTCTGAAAGAGATGGGAATACCAGGCCACCTGATCTGCCTCTTGAGAAACCTATATGGAGGTCAGGAAGCAACAGTTAGAACTGGACATGGAACAACAGACTGGTTCCAAATAGGAAAAGGAGTACGTCAAGACTGTATACTATCATTCTGCTTATTTAACTTATATGCAGAGTACATCATGAGAAACGTTGGACTGGAAGAAACACAAGCTGTAATCAAGATTGCTGGGAGAAATATGAATAACTTCAGATATGCAGATGATACCACCCTTATGGCAAAAAGTGAAGAGAAATTAAAAAGCCTCTTTATGAAAGTGAAAGAGGAGTGTGAAAAAGTTGGCTTAAAGCTCAGCATTCAGAAAACTAATATCATGGCATCTGGTCCCATCACTTCATGGCAAATAGATGGGGAAACAGTGGAAACAGTGTCAGACTTTCTTTTTCTGGGCTCCAAAATCACTGCAGATGATGATTGCAGCCATGAAGTTAAAAGACGTTTACTCCTGGGAAGGAAATTTATGACCAACCTAGATAGCATATTGAAAAGCAGAGGCATTCATTACTTTGTCAACGAAGGTCCGTCTAGTCAAGGCTATGGTTTTTCCAGCGGTCATGTATGGATATAAGAGTTGGACTGTGAAGAAAGCTGAGCACCGAAGAATTGATGCTTTTGAAATGTGGTGTTGGAGAAGACTCTTGAGAGTCCCTGGGACTGCAAGGAGATCCAACCAGTCCATTCTGAAGGAGATCAGCCCTGGGATTTCTTTGGAAGGAATGATGCTAAAGCTGAAACTCCAGTACTTTGGCCACCTCATGCAAAGAGTTGACTCATTGGAAAAGACTCTGATGCTGGGAGGGATTGTGGGCAAGAGGAGAAGGGGACGACAGAGGATGAGATGGCTGGATGGCATCACTGACTCAATGGACGTGAGTCTTAGTGAACTCCGGGAGTTTGTGATGGACAGGGAGGCCTGGCGTGCTGCCATTCATGGGGTCGCAAAGAGTCGGACATGACTGAGTGACTGAACTGACTGAGCATTTTTCAATCTTGAGCATTAACCTAAGAGTAGTTAACACCTAAGAGCATTTTGCCAGCAGTGATTCAGGTGTTCTCTTGGTGAATCTTTGGATTGTCCTTAACTCAGGTTTAATTTCACATTCAGCTCTATTGTAAGCAACCACAGATATACCAAAACACTTTTACAGGTGTTAATTATTTTTTCAGTAACCATTTATAAAACTGTAACTGAAACAAGTTTTGATCTTTTTTTGATGATTGAAGTAAGTGTCTTCTCAGCAACTGTATATAAATTTAGGCAAAATGTGACTCAATTTCTTAGTCACCCTGAATTGTCTGGACAACAACATGTAAGGAGAAAAAAATAAATCTTACTTTTAAAGTAAAACTTCCGGAGCGGTTAAGATGGTGGAGGATTAGGACGGGGAATACGCTTTCTCCTCCACAGATTCATCAAAGGGACATCTGGGCGCCGAGTAAATTCCACAAACAGCTTTGGAGTGCTGGCGGAGGACGTCGGACACCCAGAAAAGCAACTCACTGCCTTCTAAAGGAGGTAGGAAAGAATATAGAAGCCAGAGAGAGACAAAGAGGGAGGGGTGGACCTCTGTCCGGGGAAGGGAGTCTTAAAAAGAGAAGTTTCCAAACACCAGGAAACACTCTCCCTGCGGAATCTGCGCCGAACCGGGGAAACACGGAGACTATCATAACAGGGAGGAGAACAGTTGAGCAATTAGAACCCACAGACTGCGGGCCCTGCGGTAACTTCCGCAGCGGAGAAGCATTGCTGCAAACGCCCGCATCTGCCATTGGGGAGCCGGGGCTGGGCAGGGAGACGCCTTGGCCATTCCCATGCGGGACGCTCCCCTGCCGGCCGTTCCCCCGAGGGACGCTCCCCCGCGGGACTCTCCCCCACTGGATGCTCCCCCGCTGGCCACTCCCGCACAGGCGTGCCCCCGCCCGCTGTGCCGGCGGCTCCCACGAGGGCCACCCCACCCCCCTCCCCCACCCGCCCGCCATTCCCGTCGCCGGCCCGTCCCCCTCTGCGGGCCGCGGCGCATACTGTGTTCGCCTGATTGTCTGGAGTGCTGCCTAATTGGAGTAGTTTGGGCCGGCAGTCCAGATTGTGCAGCGCCGACCACACAAGTGGCCGGCCTTCGCCCAGAACACCGCCGAACCGTGCACAGAACAAAGGACTATACAGACCAACTACAGAGAAAGGGGCCTATCAGATCAGATCAGATCAGTCACTCAGTCGTGTCCGACTCTTTGCGACCCCATGAACTGCAGCACGCCAGGCCTCCCTGTCCATCACCAGCACCTGGAGGTCACCCAGACTCGCATCCATCGAGTCAGTGATGCCATCCAGCCATCTCATCCTCTGTCGGCCCCTTCTCCTCCTGCCCTCAATCCCTCCCAGCATCAGAGTCTTCTCCAATGAGTCAGCTCTTCGCATGAGGTGGCCAAAATACTGGAGTTTCAGCTTTAGCATCATTCCTTCTAAAGAAATTCCAGGATTGATCTCCTTTAGAATGGACTGGTTGGATCTTCTTGCCTATAGATCTTGAGAAATTTAAGCCGGAACAAGGAACTAGCCGAAAATGAACTGAACCCACAACAATAATAGAGAAACTCTTATATATATTGTTACTATTTTTACCATCATTATTTCCTTTTTTTTTCTTTTTTTAATATTTTTTTAAATTTTTATTATTTTTTAGTTGGAAAAAGGAAAACAAATTTTTTTCCTTTTAATTTTTTTTGTTGTTGTTTGTTTTGTTTTGTTTCTTTTATTTTTATTTATATCCTCTAGTACTTCATTAATCTCCACCTTTAGATATAACTTTTGCAACCCTGTTTTTTTTTTTTTTTTCTTTTTCCTTTTTGTCCTTTGCTTTTTTCCTTTCCTTTTTTTCTTTTCTTTACTGATTACTGACTAGATCTGTCTCTCTCCTTCACACTCCCTCCTTTTATCCTCCTGACCACCTCTGTCTCCTTCCTCCCTTTTTCCCTCTCTGTATAACTCCGTGAACATCTCTGAGCTGTCCAGTTGTGGAATGCATTATAGAAGAAGAAGTTTTTGAGACTACTGTAAAAATAAGACCGATAACTGGAACCAAGAGGCTTAAGTCCATACCCTGATCCCACGAAACATTAATTGACAGGAGCTCATCAAAAGCCTCCATACCTACACTGAAACCAAGCATCACACAAAGACCAGCAAGTTCCACGACAAGACACACCAAGCAAATTCTCCAGAAAAACAAGAACACAGCCCTGAGCTCCAATACACAGGCTACACAAAGCGACCCCAAAATCATAGATATCTCATAACTCACTACTAGACACTCCACTGCACCCCAGAGAAAAGAAATCCAGCCCCACCCACCAGAACACTGATACAAGCTTCCATAAACAAGAAACCTCGACAAGCCACCGGTACAAACCCACATATAGTGCAGAAACGCCACAATAAAGAGAACTCCACAGACTACCAGAATACAGTAAAGACACCCTAAACTCAGCAATTTAAACAAGATGAAGAGACAGAAGAATTCCCAGCAGGTAAAGGAACAGGATAAATGCCCACCAAACCAAACAAAAGAGGAAGAAATAGCGAACCTACCTGATAAAGAATTCCGAATAATGATAGTGAAATTAATCCAAAATCTGGAAAGCAAAATGGAATCATGGATAAATAGCCTGGAGGAAAGCATTGAGAAGATGCAAGAAAGATTTAACAAGGACCTAGAAGAAATAAAAAAGAATCAATATATAATGAATAATGCAATAAATGAGATCCAAAAACTCTGGAGGCAACAAATAGTAGAATAACAGAGGCAGAAGATAGAATTAGCGAATTAGAAGATAGAATGGCAGAATTAAATGAATCAGAGGAGAAAAAAGAAAAACGAATTAAAAGAAATGAGGACAATCTCAGAGACCTCCAGGACAATTTTAAACGTTACAATATTCGAATCATAGGAGTCCCAGAAGAAGAAGACAAAAAGAAAGACCATGAGAAGATACTAGAGGAGATAATAGTTGAAAACTTCCCTAAAATGGGGAAGGAAATAATCACTCAAGTCCAAGAAACCCAGAGAGTCCCAAATAGGATAAACCCAAGGCAAAACACCCCAAGACACATATTAATCAAATTAACAAAGATCAAACACAAAGAACAAATATTAAAAGCAGCAAGGGAAAAACAACAAATAACACACAAGGGAATTCCCATAAGGATAACAGCTGATCTTTCAATAGAAACTCTCCAAGCCAGGAGGGAATGGCAAGACATACTTAAAGTGATGAAAGAAAAGAACCTACAGCCCAGATGTACCCAGCAAGGATCTCATTCAAATATGAAGGAGAAATCAAAAGCTTTACAGACAAGCAAAAGCTGAGAGAATTCAGCACCACCAAACCAGCTCTCCAACAAATACTAAAGGACATTCTCTAGACAGGAAACACAAAAAGGATATATAAATTCAAACCCAAAACAACAAAGTAAATGGCAACGGGATCATATGTATCATTAATTACCTTAAATGTAAATGGGTTGAATGCCCCAACCAAAAGACAGAGACTGGCTGAATGGATACAAAAACAAGACCCCTCCATATGCTGTCTACAAGAAACCCACCTCAAAACAGGGGACACATACAGACTGAAAGTCAAGGGCTGGAAAAAGATTTTCCAGGCAAATAGAGACCAAAAGAAAGCAGGAGTAGCAATACTCATATCAGATAAAACAGACTTTAAAACAAAGGATGTGAAAAGAGACAAAGAAGGTCACTACCTAATGATCAAAGGATCAATCCAAGAAGAAGATATAACAATTATAAATATATATGCACCCAACTTAGGAGCACCGCAATATATAAGACAAATACTAACAAGTATGAAAGGAGAAATCAACAATAACACAATAATAGTGGGAGACTTTAATACCCCACTCACACCAATGGATAGATCAACTAAACAGAAAATTAACAAGGAAACACAAACTTTAAACGATACAATAGACCAGTTAGAACTAATTGATATCTATAGGACATTTCATCCCAAAACAATGAATTTCACCTTTTTCTCAAGCACACATGGAACCTTCTCCAGGATAGACCACATCCTGGGCCATAAATCTAGCCTTGGTAAGTTCAGAAAAATGGAAATCATCCCAAGCATTTTTTCTGACCACAATGCAGTAAGAGTAAATCTCAATAACAGGAGAAAAACTATTAAAAAGTCCAACATATGGAGGCTGAACAACACACTCCTGAATAACCAACAAATCACAGAAGAAATCAAAAAAGAAATCAAATTCTGCATAGAAATGAATGAAAATGAAAACACAACAACCCAAAACCTGTGGGACACTGTAAAAGCAGTCCTAAGGGGAAAGTTCATAGCAATACAGGCATACCTCAAGAAACAAGAAAAAAGCCAAATAAATAACCTAACTCTACACCTAAAGCAACTGGAAAAGGAAGAAATGAAGCACCCCAAGGTTAGTAGAAGGAAAGAAATCCTAAAAATTAGGGCAAAAATAAATGCAAAAGAAACAAAAGAAACCATAGCAAAAATCAACAAAGCCAAAAGCTGGTTCTTTGAAAGGGTAAATAAAATCGACAAACCACTAGCCAGACTCATCAAGAAACAAAGGGAGAAAAATCAAATCAATAAAATTAGAAATGAAAATGGAGAGATCACAACAGACAGCACAGAAATACAAAGGATCATAAGAGACTACTATCAGCAATTATATGGCAATAAAATGGACAATGTGGAAGAAATGGACAAATTCTTAGAAAAGTACAACTTCCCAAAACTGGATCAGGAAGAAATAGAAACTCTTAACAGACCCATCACAAGCATGGAAATTGAAACTGTAATCAGAAATCTTCCAGCAAACAAAAGCCCAGGTCCAGACAGCTTCACAGCTGAATTCTACCAAAAATTTAGAGAAGAGCTAACACCTATCCTACTCAAACTGTTCCAGAAAACTGCAGAGGAAGGCAAACTTCCAAACTCATTCTATGAGGCCACCATCACCCTAATTCCAAAACCTGACAAAGATCCCACAAAAAAAGAAAACTACAGGCCAATATCACTGATGAACATAGATGCAAAAATCCTTAACAAAATTCTAGCAATCAGAATCCAACAACACATTAAAAAGATCATACACCATGACCAAGTGGGCTTTATCCCAGGAATGCAAGGATTCTTCAATATCCGCAAATCAATCAACGTAATACACCACATTAAAAAACTGAGGAATAAAAACCATATGATTATCTCAATAGATGCAGAGAAAGCCTTTGACAAAGTTCAACATCCGTTTATGATAAAAACTCTCCAGAAAGCAGGAATAGAAGGAACATACCTCAACATAATAAAAGCTATATATGACAAACCCTCAGCAAACATTATCCTCAATGGTGAAAAACTGAAAGCATTTCCTCTAAAGTCAGGAACAAGACAAGGATGCCCACTTTCACCATTACTATTCAACATAGTTTTGGAAGTTTTGGCCACAGCAATCAGAGCAGAAAAAGAAATAAAAGGAATCCAAATTGGAAAAGAAGAAGTAAAACTCTCACTGTTTGCAGATGACATGATCCTCTACGTAGAAAACCCTAAAGATTCCACCAGAAAATTACTAGAACTGATCAATGAATATAGTAAAGTTGCCGGATATAAAATTAACACACAGAAATCCCTTGCATTCCTGTACACTAATAATGAGAAAATAGAAAGAGAAATTAAGGAAACAATTCCATTCACCATTGCAATGAAAACAATAAAATACTTAGGAATATATCTTCCTAAAGAATCTAAAGACCTATATATAGAAAACTATAAAACACTGGTGAAAGAAATCAAAGAGGACACTAATAGATGGAGAAATATACCATGTTCATGGATAGGTAGAATCAATATAGTTAAAATGAGTATACTACCCAAAGCAATTTATAGATTCAGTGCAATCCCCATTAAGCTACCAACGGTATTCTTCACAGAGCTAGAACAAATAATTTCTCAATTTGTATGGAAATTCAAAAAACCTCAAATAGCCAAAGCTATCTTGAGAAAGAAGAACGGAACTGGAGGAATCAACCTGCCTGACTTCAGGCTCTACTACAAAGCCACAGTCATCAAGACAGTATGGTACTGGCACAAGGACAGAAATATAGATCAATGGAACAAAATAGAAAGCCCAGAGATAAATCCACGCACATATGGTCACCTTATCTTTGACAAAGGAGGCAAGAATATACAATGGATTAAAGACAATCTCTTTAACAAGTGGTGCTGGGAAAACTGGTCAAACACTTGTAAAAGAATGAAACTAGAACACTTTCTAACACCATACACAAAAATAAACTAAAAATGGATTAAAGATCTAAATGTAAGACCAGAAACCATAAAACTCCTAGAGGAAAACAGGCAAATCACTCTCTGACTTACATCACAGCAGGATCCTCCATGACCCACCTCCCAGAATATTGGAAATAAAATAAAAAATGAACAAATGGGACCTAATCAAACTTAAAAGCTTCTGCACAACAAAGGAAACTATAAGCAAGGTGAAAAGACAGCCTTCAGAATGGGAGAAAATAATAGCAAATGAAGCAACTGACAAACAACTAATCTCAAAAATATACAAGCAACTCCTACAGCTCAATTCCAGAAAAATGACCCAATCAAAAAATGGGCCAAAGAACTAAATAGACATTTCTCCAAAGAAGACATACAGATGGCTAACAAACACATGAAAAGATGCTCAACATCACTCATTATCAGAGAAATGTAAATCAAAACCACTATGAGATACCATTTCACGCCAATCAGAATGGCTGCTATCCAAAAGTCCACAAGTAATAAATGCTGGAGAGGGTGCGGAGAGAAGGGAACCCTCTTGCACTGTTGGTGGGAATGCAAACTGGTACAGCCACTATGGAGAACAGTCTGGAGATTCGTCAAAAAACTGGGAATAGAACTGCCTTATGATCCAGCAATCCCACTGCTGGGCATATACACTGAGAAAACCAGAATTGAAAGAGACACGTGTACCCCAATGTTCATAGCAGCACTGTTTGCAATAGCCAGAACGTGGAAGCAACCTAGATGTCCATCCACAGATGAATGGATAAGCAAGCTGTGGTACATATACACAATGGAGTATTACTCAGCCATTAAAAAGAATACATTTGAATCAGTTCTAAGGAGGTGGATGGAACTGGAGCCTATTATACAGAGTGAAGTAAGCCAGAAACAAAAGCACAAATACAGTATACTAACGCATATATATGGAATTTAGAAAGATGGTAAAAATAACCCTATTTATGAGACAGCAAAAGAGACACTGATGTATAGACCAGACTTTTGAACTCTGGGACTGGGGAGAGGGCGGGATGATTGGGGAGAATAACATTGAAATATGTATAATATTATATCTGAAATGTATTAATTGTTCAAACTAAATACTGTCATGTTACAATTTGTTCATATTAGATGTTTGTAATGTTTCTGATAATCAATAAAAGAGATTCTTGATAAAAAAAAGAA